>KQ995303.1:0-48739 GCA_001598015.1 Dorcoceras hygrometricum
AATGCGGCTATGTGTATACGATTCTATGATCTTGGTCTAGGATGCTTTTTGGGATCTGGTTTATCAGTTTCGAACTAACGGCTTTGGTTTTCTAATTTTTATTGAAAAGGGCACGAGCGAGTTCGCTATGGGTGGGAATTTGTTTTAGAATCGAGATATTGCTTGGGTGTTTATTTTGAATCGTGCGTGAGATGTGTGGATCTGTTGTGCTTCTAAAACAAATGGGAGGAAAGGCTGTGCGTTAACTTCTTTCGAGTGCAACGGTTTGCAGCCTTGCAAGACTATGGACGACGGCAGCAACACGTCTGCCTCATCAACGCACGCTGCAACGTCTTGTGCCTTTGTTTGAGCGCTGCGCGGCTGCGTAGGGTCGAGGGGTGGGCGTGAGAGTGTTGTTGTGCAGGTCTTGCTGATGGGTGCGGTTATGGAGGCATGCCATCGGGTTGCAGCACCGTCTACTGTTTCAATATTGGGAAAGCAAGGTTGCAATATGCTTGTGTGTCTTTTGTTGGTTGGTTGCATTCATGTGTTCGGTGGTTGTGAAGAAAAATTTATTTTCTTTTTCCATGCCATGTGTTGATACGTGAGCTCCCTCAATTTAGCTTACCTCTCTTTTTCCTTCATTTTAAAAAGATTTGGCTCTAAAGCCTTGGGTGTGTATGTGTTTGGAAGATTAGTGGTTTTATTGCTTTTAGAAGGTTATGGGAAGTGATGAAATTTTTTTCAAAAAAACAAAAATTTTTAATTTCTGCTGCTCACTTTCTTTTGAGGGCCGTGTGTGTGTGGCTGTGTGTTTGGGAGCTATGGTGATTTTTATTAGAAGTTTGTGGAAGGTTATGATAGAGATTTTTTTTCAAAAAAAAAGTTTTGAGGATTTTAAATTATTTGTGGCAAAGTTATGACTGATATTACGGGCGTGTGGATGCCGGCCGACGGGTCGCGGTGGCCCACCAAATTATTACGGACGTGTGGATGTCGACCGACGGGTCGGGGTGCCCCGCCAACTTAACTGATTACGGGCGTCTGAATGTCGGCCTTCGGGTCCGGGTGTCCCGCCAAATTGATGGATCCATATGAGCTTATTTAAGCTACTTGATTGATGACTGCATGAAATTTCTGAGCCACACTTCATAAAATAAATGGAGGAATGATTAAAATATTTTTGAGGTTAATGGTAATTTCTGAGGTTAAGGAAATGATTTATGGTTTTTATTTGAGGATAAATCCTCTTATATTGAAAATGGGTTGTGTTGAGGTTAAGGTCATTTCTTGTGAAGGATTTCATTTGACGACCTTTTTATTTGAACTGTTGACAAAACGAGCCTATGCCAAATAAAAATATTTTATTGCAGTGCATGTATTATGTATTATTTGCTATTCCCGGAGTTTACTTGTTGGGCTCCTAGGCTCACTAGATTTCAATTGATGCAGGTAAGGATGTTTAGGTGGTGCTGGTTGGCGAGGACTCGATCTGGGTGAGAAGACGCTTATCGATGGACACACATTTTTCGCAGATTAGAACATTTTTATTATTTATTCAACTTTTATTCTTTAAGAAAAACAATCTTATTAGTGTTTATTTGAATTTCGACTGTTTCATTATTTGATGTTTTTAATGATGCTGGACTGTATGGCTTTTATGTTTTATTTAGTACAAAAAAAAATTCCGTATTTTTCCTTTTTAAAAGTACGGGCGTTTCAGAATCTCTGATACATTCTTGGGACGTTCCCAATTCACTACGGCCTCTACCTTACTGGGATCAACAGACAATCCATCGGCTGAAATGACATGACCCAGAAACACTACTCTATCCAACCAAAACTCGCATTTAGAGAACTTAGCATACAACTGCGAGTCTCGTAGTGTTTGGAGGACCAATCTCAAATGTTCTTTATGGTGCATCGAAGTCTTCGAGTAAACCAGAATGTCATCGATAAAGACAATCATGTGGCGAGATTTCAGCGGATGAATTCTCAGACGTTTGATGGAGACGAGAGTAGTTCCGATGCTGAGTCCTGGTTGCAGCACATTACAGGACTGTTCGATCGAGTGCGCTACGATGATGAGCGTAGGCTGAGTTTGGCGACGTTCCAACTGAGGAAGAATGCCGAGCGCTAGTGGAGAGGTGCTTCCCGAACTCTTGAGGACACTGGTGCGGGGATTACTTGAGACAGCTTTGTACTGCGTTCTGTCATGAGTATGTTCCGGAGTCCTATGTGAATGCCCGGGAGCGTGAGTTTGATAACTTGGTTCAGGGAGCCATGTCGGTGGGAGAGTATGCTCCAAGATTTTCTTCTCTCCTTGTCTATGTTCCTCATGTGTCTGGCCGTGCGAACAATGATGATTGTAATGAATAAGGAAGTTTATTAACCCAAACCAAAATAGGAGAAGCAAACTTTATGCATATATAAGCCACGTGGCTACGAGAGATGAGATTATTTAATTCTCCAAACATTTTTGTCACTTAAATTTTCTTTAATGACTTTGGCCCATAATCTTCATGGCTTTTCTATCAATCTTCACACCCTTTCGGCTGTAAGAGATTCTATCATTAATTGTTTATTGAATCACCAAAACAAGAGAATGGAATATATCACCTTCGGCCAAAGTAAACTCAATATTATGTTATGTAATAGCCCCTCCAGGCATTCGAGTTGATGGAGTAAATGGAACCTTCAACATTGGTCGATGAGTTTTGATTCTCCCTATCAGTACTTTCTCGATCAAAAATATCGATAGATGGTTACTAAGAGTGAATAATTACCAGAGTAACATGATTTGCAGGTTATTAGGTTAGTTAGAGAGTTATCTAACAAGTATGAAATGGTAGCGTCTGGAATGTTACATCTAAAAATATATATATTTGTGTAATATAACAAATTCTAATAAATTAGAAATAATTTATGTACAAGGGATTAAATGTTTCTTGTTTTAAGAATAACTATTACGATGTGAGATTTACATTTCTAGCAAGAGAATCATGATCTCCACGAAACCGCATGGTGTTTATAAGAACATCACCATAATGGGTGGTTCGACTCTATTTGACTTTCATTTAATTCAAATTCAACATTATATATATGTATTATCATTAAAATTCAAAATGAAATCAAATCGATATTAAATTAGCGAGCTAAGTTAACTCGCATTTACTAAAAATTTGTTTCAATATCTTGAGATGGAACAAATTTTTTTTTTAAATGTATTTGAGTTCACGCTCGATTTTATGGTCCATGTAGACATGAGCAAAAAATATTCTTCACGAAAAGCTGTGAGATACAGCTTATGATTAAGTACTAGATAACAGTCGAAGCTTACTCAGTTTTCCACAACGGTTGTCTACTTTATGCATGTGGAACCCCATTAATTTTCTTCCAACATCATTCGGACTATGTAGTATCAAAATTAATACGGGCCAACTTTTATCTCTTCTAATCCACCTAATTAATTGCCAATTAAGTATTAAAAATCAAAACTTTTACCTTTTCATGAAGTCCAACTAGTCCCAAAATACAATGAGAATTAGTTCTTTTCTAGATCTTTTTAAACAGAGTGGAACATCTTCTAGATCTTAAGGCTTGCATACGGGCCTATTTTGCTTCCCTGTGGACCTATGGATTAACCGAAGTTTTGAGAATTCAAGAGAATATATTATATCCTTGATGGTTCTTTATATATATATATAACATCATGTTTTACTTGACATGGTTGTTCTTAATATAAGGGTTTTATCAATATATCGTAACGTAATTTAATTACCTCGCAGTCATATAAATGAGTGAATCTGCTGACACCTTTAATCCAAGTCAACTTTTTTTAGTTTAATAGTAAACTTTGTTTAAGGGATCTAGTAATTTGAATTTGATAATATTATTTGTATTGTATTAAACTTAAAGCAAACGTGAGGGCCGCCCATCTCTAATGTTTCAATAATTGATTGCTACACTCTGGCATAGCTACATATTATATAACAATAATCTACATAAATAGATTACTAATTAATTAATAATTAATTAATAAATAATCCATAGAGGGTCGCCGATGGCCTAAATATATAATCTTAATGTGAAGGAGAGAGGAGAATAATTAAGATACTTTGATTTATAAATATTTTTAAATTAGAACTCTATATCCAATATTTTTTTTTTCAAAATAACTTATTACTGAACTTATAGACCACGCTAACTATATAATACCATCAGATGAAACTTGTATGATATATTCTTCCAAAAACAATGAATAACAGGAATCTAATTTCAAACATTTGGTTATAGATTTACTTACTTTTTATCAAGTTTGAACGTCCTCATTTGATACAAGATTATTTGATTTTCGTGTTTTTACTCTAATATTGTGCCAAATAATTCATTTGTGGATAAAGTTATCTTAAGAGGAAAAATATACTAATTTTTTCAAGTAACAACCACCCTACTTCTCGTCATAGGGGGCCGTCTCTAGCTATTTCATAGCCCCGAAAAATTTTAAACTTTAGCCGAAGTCAATATTATATGTTCCAACGATCAGGCCTGATTTAGATTGTGTTTTTTCAATACAATCATATATCTTTTACAAAAGATCAAGAGTCCTCCGCTTTAAACTTTACATAAAAAATCTCATCTCGTTGCAAGCAGAACACCAATATATATAGAAGCGCAATATATATACTTATAGTACAATAGCTTAATTTTTTCTTCTTTCTGATTATATATATTATGCTGTCAAAAATTTTAACTATATTTTCTGAACATTTATGCATGGACCAATGTTATATATATATATCCATATATACGTACAAATGTGTTCCATATAAAATCTAAACCTTCCCAACTTCTTATATCTAAAATAGTTATTTTCAAGACGTAGAATAATATAAAGCATCCACATACTTTCTATATAAACCATATATAGTTCCCTTGTGGTACACTGCAATTTACCCTTCAACCATATCAGAATGCAATCCCTAAACCTCAACAATTACGAAACCAACTATATCTCGAACAATGGCATGTCATCTCTTCAATCCCATGATCTACCTTTACATTTGTTGCTTTTCTCCTCATTGTCATCGTGCTCGTAGGCATTTCTTCATACATCAACTCCTTCTTCGAAGGGTTCGTTTGATCGAATAAAGCTGATCTTGATAGTGTCTCCGTTGCTGTTTTTATTGGTTCTGCACTTGAACTCAACCTTCCAAAGATCACTCGTCTACGTGACCCGACTAAACCAAGATTCTGCCCATGGAGGTGGCGGCACGCCGTGGGGAGTCGGGCTGCTGATGGTGCTTCTCTTCTTCTTGATCTCCTACTAGCTAGTTAGTCTGGTTTTCGAGATTGATGCGTGGTTAAATTTAATTTAGTGTTGCTTTAGTTTGATGTGTCATGATGAACTATGTTTATATACACTTTGTCTTAGTGAAATTGTAATTATTATGGTTAAGCATGTATTGGTTCACTTTTGGGATTTAAAGAATTTTCAATCAAAGATCAATCAAAGAGGAGATAAGGGTATTTTATCATACTGAAAGCATGATATTTGCTTAAGTTAATATAGGAGATTATGAGAGTTTTCGCAAGAGAGTTTAATGGAAGCACTTATTTAGTAAAAAGTTTTTAAGCATATGTGAACAATTTCCTAAGTTCCCGGTACCAAATCCGAGGTGAATGTTTTGGTAAAATCAGCATAATATTTTTATGATTAAAATAATATAATTACGACAGTATAACTTTCTTGACAAAAATACTGTTTTGTAAAATTGCCTTAAACACTCTTTGTAGGAATATATAATCTTAAATTTGAATAAATTAAGAGGCATAATATGGAGGTGGAGTCTGGTACGTAGATTAGATTTATATTATAATTGTAATTTTAGTAAACGAAGTACCTCAGATTTAATAATGATGTTACAAAAAATTATGCTCGATATCAACTCCACATGGCATCACCATAATGTATCTATGATTAGATGGAGAGTACAAACAAGGAAAGTTTTCTAAAAAGAAAGTTTATAATGAATTTAATGCAGAAGTTATCACCAATATATATACTTCAACTTGAAGGTTGCATTGCATCTGGTTATGAGCGTAAATCATGGTTATTACTAATTGGTTACAGTTATTGAAGTATAATTGTTGTCATTTTTTGCAACTTTAATATTTAAATTGTTGATTCTTTATATTTTTGAGTCAGTTACTTGAACATAACTGTTAACATTTTTTTTCATAATTATGTTTTTGTTAAAATATATATACTAATATGACAATGAATGTTATTTTCTACATATATTTTAGTTATTATTTTCTTTCTAAATGTTTATTTTAAAGTTTATCCCCCCCCGATGAAAATTGCTGGATCCATCCATGATTAAACGGAGAATATTAGATGGAGTTCCTGAACTCATAATACTCGTTAACATTTTAAGATGTACAGATTTATAAAAAAATAGTTAAATTTAAAAAACAATATCCAGCTTAATTTTAAATGATATTAATTAATACAAGTATAGTCAGGCTGATATAAGTATTACCGACACCGAATTCATATAAATCCTATTTCAAAAAAAATTAAATGCACATTACAATTCAAAAAGATCGAACGCAAAATTTTTTCATCCAGAAAAATTAAAATTCTTCTATTCTCATGCATTCGCCGCCACGCGATTATTATCTCATGTCCATTTTTTGAGGGCACGCAACGTAAAGTCACAAAGAAACAAAATATATTTGTTGATTAGCTGCATTTGTAGTAGTACACATATTATCAATTTTCACCATTTTCACATGTTTTATTATACTTGTTTTCTGTATTTTTATTTTAATAAATATTATACTTCTTGTGTTAACTAATTTTTTGATGTTTGGTAATAACAAAATATCGGATATGTTCTGATCCAACCAAATTTTCCTGAATCGACGAGTTGCTGTCAGATCTAGTTCTGAGGAGAAAACATCTCGGGGTATCACCAGGTCTGGTCCTCTGTGGAAAACACCTCGGAGTACCATCAGGTGTGGTCCTCGAGAGAAAACACCTCGAAATACCACTAGATCTGGTCCTCGAGAGAATATATATTGGGATACTACCAGGTTTGGTTCTAGAGAGAATACACCTCGGGTATGTCTGAACAATTGAGTGGAAACATGCTACGTCGAGTGACATGAACCCACAGAACAAATTAGAGGGCGCCGAAAGTGTTTTATATGAATTCCCTCCGATGCTTAAGCCAGGTCGGATGGTCAGGAATAGAGATCAAGTAAGAGCTTGTGCACTGTGTGTGAGTGTAAAGTGAGGCATACATAGGCGGTTATAGAGGGATTAGGCGGTTTATGTGTGTACCCAGCGAGTGATGCGCTTTGGTGGGATTTTCTCCTAGTACCATGCTTTAGTTGACCAATTCTCAAGACGTGATTGTCCAATGACTCCTCGAGATAAGACCAATTTACCGTATACTCATTGTACACTTTTAGAGGCATAATTATCGCGTTAGGATACTGGTCGGATGGGTTGGCTTGAGAATAAGCAAGCTCGGGTGTTCTGAGATCTGTTCGGTCAGGGTACGACCTACTTGAGCTCTGGACTTCTTAGGTCTGTTCGGTAGGGTCTGACCTACTCGATCTCTGGAGTTCCGAGGTCTGTTCGATCAGAGTATGACATGCTCGAGTTCTAAAGTTATGAGATCTTTTCGGATCCCGATGTTGCTTACCTAGGGGTATCATTCCTAACAGGAAGGTATATTTCTGGTTCTATTAATTACTAGTTTAATTTTATTTATCTCGACGCGGTTATATAATTATATAGTACTATGTTAGCTTGAAATTTTTATTATATATCAATTATATACTAATTTACTTTCCTAATCATGTATATAATTATAGTCATGATATATTCATTGTATTTTATATGTTAATAATTAATTTATGTTACTATAGAATAGAGATACTTACAGTTGAGACGAGAATAAAACTATTTTTGGGTTCTTGGTATTAAATAAAAGAAAATAAAATGCATTCCTAAAAAAAATTAAAATTTATTGTGATTTTTCGGATTTGAATTTTTTTTGACTAATTCGTTGATATTTTCCTCAAATTTGATTAGTTTTTCCAAATTGAATTTTGAAGTGACTCTTCTCATAAAAAGTTTTGTTAATTAGTGAATCAGCCCGATTGTGCCATTTTTCCTGAAAATTTATATAGAGTGAGAAATTGTGACTATACAAATAAAATTTTCGTTGTTTGTAAAACATGCAAGCTACTTCAGCTTGTCCGTATGCGATCTGGTCCATTTTTTTATATAAAGGGAAAAAATCTCTTCCAGTTTTTAATTTTTTTAATAAAAATTAAGAAATTATAGCTGTTGCTTTCATACGTACATTAAACTCTCGTTATATTCTTTCTATTCTTTTGTTTTACAGATTGTGATGTAGCCTAAAAAATTATCTTACTCGGATAAATGGAGTACGTCGAATATCAGCAGTTGTTTCAGAGATCCAGTGAGTGATTTTTGTGGATGATTACTTATATACAAAGCAAAGTCCGATAAGTTGGAAGGAATTGGAGCGAAGACACCTAACCTCCGAGCACAGAATGCCCGGATAATCTTTCCTAATTACAAAAGCCATCAAAACGGGTCAAACCTGTCGGGCTAGATCGTCCCGTCATAAAAAATATACAGGACGGGCTACTAAAATCACAGTCCATATAGAGGCAAGCCCAAACTGGCTGGCCCGTTTGGGTTGGGGATTATGGCGGGACAGGGTGGGTTGGCCCACGGGTCGTGAAAAAAATAATTATTAAATATTATATGATTAATATTCTTTCAAATTATCATCATATTTGGCTAAAGATTTTCCTTGTTTATACATGTTTTATGTATGATGAATTAGTTTTTAAAAGATTTGATGTATTTAAAATGATTTATATGTCGATTTCGGTTGATAAATTTTTGAAAAATCGAATTTATTTTCTATTATCTTACCAATCTACCATTATTTAATTGTCTATTTACCAATTTAATTAATTCATAATAAGGATAATGGAAATTGCTTGCAAAATTTAGATTTTCTAGCGCTTTTAATATGTGTAAAAACAAACAACCATAAATAACGAGGTTATGAAAGGAGTGATTAATTAAATATCACGCTCCTAGGAGAACAGTAACTAATCAAACCGTAAGCCATCATAATTACTTTTATAGTTCTAACTCTGAAAATGAATGTGTGAGTAAGTAATATGATAACGCCAAGAAATATTATATCTCTAAGTACCCACAAAAATGCTCACATATATATATATATATATATATATATAATCACAATATTCGTTAAATCATAAGCATGGTCAAACGTTTTGGTAATTGAAGCCATCAATGCCTACTTACATATATCGATGTATGGTACGTATTTGACCCCATTGGAATTGGAGGATGCTTCCCAATTCCCACAGTAGGAAAAAAAAATTTATATTTTCATTTTTGAAACAAAAAAAAAGAACTAATTCGCTGACCTTTACTTTTTAAAAGTAAGTATATATTATTCCCATGTCAATGTCCTGGGAAACTTCGTTGAAACCAGAACCAGTATTGTCTTTCTCGAAACATAAATCCAATTTATCGGTTATAACTTATTATAATATATGACTCCTGTCTTAATTCCAAGAGTCGTTGTTGCCACTCTTAAAATATGATTATTATTATTTTTCATGAAAATGAATATGAATATCAATTAATTAAAATTGACAATCACGTGTGCAAATTTATCATAAATATCTCGGGACTCTTAAAAATTCCATGAAAGACTAGTTCATTTTCCGAAAGCTAAGTCAAGGAGGTCGGCCAGAATCTCGTTCCATCCCTCCTATAAATTCGGATCCCAAAATATTATCGTCTCCATAAATTCAAGCAAAACCTACGGATTGTATTTTTTCAAATATTTTTAGTATTTTGCTGTTACGATATATACTTTTAGAATAATAATGGACTTGCAGATAGGCAGCATACTATTGAAGGTGGCGCTGTTCATTATTGTTCAAGCTCTCGTGTTTTTTATTCTATCCAAGTCTTCCAATGTTTTCTCAAAGACCCAGAGAACACACAGCTTCAAGACTGCTCGTTCTCTCAGCATCCGCCGTTGGGCCGCCGCTCTCGCGGATATTCCGGCAGGAAGCGAGTTGTCTCCGTCGACGAGAGCTGCTGGGTTCTTGCGTTCTTTCAGCCGGAAAGGTTGATGTGCATGTGCTCCGCCGGAGGTGATTCATTTTAATTCCGGAAATTAGAAGCCTTACAAAGACATGTATATGCATGATAGCCTAGTGTTAATATTATTTCTCTCTTTTTTAGGGGGAAAATGGGATTGTGAATTATGTACCAAGTTATTTTGTTATTTTGGATATTGTGTTGGTTTAGTCATTTTAGTTTTTGTTTCGTTGTTATTTTTTATATATTTTTTAACGTGTAATAATCTTGAAATTGATTTGTACAATTAGATCATAATAAAAATATGGCAATCTACGATCAATATTCAAATTTTAGATTTTTCTTGGATAAAAACTTGATATTAATGCCAACTGTTATGGCGACGCCATTTTTTTACCTGAACTCTTGGATGGGCTGGATTATCCGTACAAGTTTGAATATAGATTTTGTTCATCTTAAAGTTGAAGTATTTTAAAATACTTTAAAATATTCTAATGTGTTTGTTAAAACTTTTCAATGTTATATTTGATCAATTGCATATTGCTCTATCACCATTTACGGTACGTAGTTGTGTTTTCTTTTTTCAAATGATCACGTAATAACATATACTATTGCAACTTGACATTTGCTCAATGCCCAACAAGTTATCCATACAACATAAAATATATGACTGCCCACTTGATAATTTAATTAACCACTTGAATTAATAATTTTTAGAGAATGATATTCATTAGATCTCAAGTTAAATAACCGATACAACACGGTTGA
The DNA here is from genome assembly GCA_001598015.1 of Dorcoceras hygrometricum. Taxonomy (NCBI): domain Eukaryota; kingdom Viridiplantae; phylum Streptophyta; class Magnoliopsida; order Lamiales; family Gesneriaceae; genus Dorcoceras; species Dorcoceras hygrometricum. The sequence goes on from KQ995303.1 coordinate 10,952, forward strand.
GAAATCTATTTTTGCTGTATTTTTATATGTATACATAACTAAACAAGGTCTATATCATCAACGATGATAAATGTTGATACATTTATAGTTTTAATAGAAAATGGGGTACTGGAATATAATTTTTTTTTATCTAGGGAAAATATTACTTAAAACAATTAGTCAACCTGTTATATTTATTAATTTAAGTTTAAGACTAAGTATGCAGTATTTTCGTAACTAAGTTCTTTTTTAAGGAAAAAAACAATATTTCCTATAGTTAAAAATTAAAACTATATTGTGGCTCACATTTCAAAATTTCTATGTAAATTTTTTTTTATCCAGGTCATTTTGTAACTAGGTAAACATCATTCTCGTTCATGCTGTAATTTAAAAAGTTCACTAGAATGTAGGTAAAAGTATTACAGAGATATTATACATGTCGTTGAATAATAGAAGCAAAAAATTGAAAATTTCTGAGAAGTCGGGTTGGGATTCACCCCCGGATCCTTGACAAAAAAATTTCAAAAAAAGTTCATTTGTATGAGTCGTGCAGGACCCTTGTCCATAATTAAAATTTTCATTGGGCCGGGGTTTTGACCTAACAAGTCACAACTCAGAAATGTTTAAAACATTTCATCGGGTTTAAATTTCTCGTTGTTTTAATTCATCATTAATAACTATTAATTATATTTTAAAATTTGCAGTGGCGAGTGACTAGTTGGATAATTTGAAATGATTTTAAATTAGGTATTATGTAGAAAGTAAACTGTTTTCAAATCAATAATTAAATGCAATAACCGAAAATAAACACGTCACACAAAAATGAGGATTGAACATATAAATTAAACCAACGAATACCTGGAAACGTAATGGGAGAACTTGCTAATTAACTAGTAATAACTCATCACATAATTTTACTTTTCAAATAGTAAGTGATGTTTGTGATATTTTATGATTTCAAATAACATATAGGAAAATTTTAAAAATAATTATCTTGATTACACCTCCCACAAGAAAGATGAAGAAATGTATCATATAAGTTATTGGACATTATAATTACAACCCCAATTGCGCACTTATATAAGTTGTAAGAATTGAGGGGATTTGAAATCCATCCAACATATATATATATATCACCAACAATTCGAAAATAATTATTTGATGTAGCCAAATTAACCTCAGCCGAGAGCTATCACCACGTCAAGGACCTCGGGCACGTAGGGCGTCGGGAACTGGAGAGTACGTCTGAATGTCTGCAACCACAAAACACTCGTTAGAGGGTGCCGAAAGTGTGTCCAGCGAAGCCCCTCCGATTCTTAAGTCAGGCAGTGCGCGCGAGAGAAAACGAGAGCAATATAAGCTGTGTGCAAAAGTGTGCAAGAATGAGTGAATGAAAATAAAGGAGCAAACCTGGTGGTATTTATAGAGGGGCTAAGTCGGTGGAGAGGGGGATACCTCGGCGGGAATCTCGGGCGGGCGAGATACTCCGTGATCTTCGGGGATCTTGTTACGTAAATAAGGAACTCATCCTCGGATTCTCCAAAGAAGGGAACAAATATCGTATCCAGATCTTCTAAAGAAGGAAAGACGTATCCAGGAAGGATTCTCTAGCAAGTCGGATAGAAGGCCTCGGGAGGTATTCTCGGGCCGATCATGGTCCTCGGGCCATCTCCCGAGCTCTATCTGCCCAGTCCTCGGGAAATGTCCAAGCTCGGTGTCGCAGGTCCTGCTGTGGCTCTCACCCTTGGTAATGTGGGTCGGGTTGATGGCGCCCTGCTCGGTCCTCGGGTCCCGAGGTGGTAATGGGAGACATCGTTATTATATCGAAGAAATAGAATATAATTATTGTATTATTGAGATGCTTGGTTCGGTATATTCTATTGCATGTTTAGAAGTGGGAGGCATTACAAGTAATCCATCGAATATACAGGGGCGAAACGCAGTGGAGTCGGCCCAGGCTGATCACTCAAAGACCCATATATATATATATGTATATATATACATAATTTTTTGAAGAAAAATAAAATATATATATATAGCCCAGCCCCTGTCCCGGTTTCGCCACTGCGAATATATATATATATATATATATATATATATATATATATATATATATATATATATATATATATATATATATATATATATATATATATATATATATATATATATATATATATATATATATATATATATATATATATATATATATATATATATATATATATATATATATATATATATATATATATATTAACGGCATGACGCATACATCAACTTGCCAAACGTACGTTGCGCTACATTTCTTTCGTATCTAACCTTATTTTATCGTACCCAAAGACTCCATCTTAAACAACCCTTTACCATCCCACTGATATATTTAGGTCAATATATGTTTTCACATGTATTAATAATTTTGAAGCAATTTTCCTTATTACCGTTATTAAATAACAAGATTAAATGATTAAATAAACAATTTAAATAAAAGTTAATCGCATTAGAAAAAAATAATACTAAATATCAAAAGTTGAGCATATAATTGATACTGATTAAAAAATTATCCATATTGATGTTAGAAGTTAAAATTTAGCTGTGTGGACAAACGTTAAATAAATCCATGTGAATGCTTTCAATCTCTCACTCCTTACAAGCGTAACCAAGACATTTCACAGTATTTTTGTAACTCTGAATCAATAACTGTAGACGCTTATATTTAAATGTCAGCGCTACACAAAACCAAGGATCAATAAGAAACGTGGAGACAACTCTTTCAAATAGCCTACTTTGAATAAACTACACAAAACTGAGTGATCAAATATTCAAGTCAATGATTAAAATATGAGCAAGTTTAGGTAATATGCTGTGCTCAGGAAGATGACAGCCATGCATTAAAAACAGAAAAAGAAAACATCATTGACTTTCGTGGAACAGATGCTCTAGTACTTAAGGAGAATCAAAACAATATATAATATCTACATAGGTTCATGAACTTGTACAACAAGGTCTTCAAGCTCTCAAGAAACACAATATCACGTCGCAAATAAAATAAACAAGGACGATTAAGATCGAGCATATGAGGAGAGAAAGAATGTTGGCTTTTTTTGCTGTAAGATGTGCATCAAAAAATATATATATACATCCCGTACAGATTATAGAAAGATAAGCATTGACTAATTTAATCGTTTTTTCGCAAGTAAACTACACCGCGTGGATCACCAACATGAAGTTTTTTTAATAAGTACAGCATTTGAAATGGATTACTTGATAAAGTATTATAATCAGAAAACTATTGTTTTGAGGTCTCTATCGTGGATATGCACGGCTATATTAAAACTGGACTTGTGCTCCATCGAAGAAGAATGCATCTGATCATCATTGCCAAAAGGCAAACCAAATTATTTCCTTCCTTCCTTCCTTAGAGTGGACTTTCTTCATATCCAAGTAGGCAATTCAAGTTGTATTGTATAAATACACTTAAATCATCAAGGTGATATAACCGCCACATACCAACATCTATCCACATATCCCTTCATCTCGACACCTTGAAGATTATAGAAATGAAGTCACACCCGTGTAGCACAAGTTTAGTACCAGCTAAGTTGGCCTTGCACAATGAATCGCACACGATCTCTAAACTGAAGCCAAAAATACGTATAATTCACATCGTTGCGCCGGAGATCATAAAGACGGATGTTCAAAATTTCAGAGAGCTAGTTCAGAGACTCACGGGGAAAACCGAGGAAAGAAAAGAGAGTGGGAAGAAAAGGAGTGACTTTCCGTCCGTAGCATGTCCTCCGAAGACGTGTGGAAGAAAGCCAAGGAAGAACATGAAACCAACTATTGTGCCTGCATTGCAAATCAAACATAGAATAAAGGACAGCGAAGAAATAATCTGGGGTGAGAATCCAAATGCACTTTTGGGTTTCCTTGGAGAGGTGGATGGGCTTATTCATGATGTGAATGGGTTTCCTTTGCTTCCATTCAGGTCTTCTCAGATCAATACATTTGGTGAGATTCCACTTTTCTAGTTGAAAAGTGATGCATAAGATTGTAGCGTAAGTTTGTGTGCAGAAAAGGGAAGTTCTATATATTTCATTCATTCTTTTCTACTTCTTTAGATCAGGAAGGGGTCGTTCCATTTATGCTTAGCGGTCAAGCGAACAAAACATAGTTTGGCTCTTCATTTTCTCATGCTGTGAGGTGACTATATTTGGATTGAACAAAGGTTTTTGGTATTTGTGACATTTGACAAAACTCGGAACGGCTTTCTCGTTTTGTGACTTAACTGGACTGCTACAAAGGACTGGACAGATGGCTGTCATTTGAGGAACCTAGAGGCCACAGACATCCATATCATTCTTAGTACTAAGTCACTACTACTTGGATCTACTGAGGATGTTCGATATATCTGGGATTCTTAGATACGATGAATCCATCAAAATGGTCCCAGAGATTGGTTTTACAAGTTTGGTTCAGACCAGTATAGATTCGACCAGTTAACATGTAACGCACAGAATATGATTCTTGAAGTTTTTGCTGATTTGTATGGCAATAGTGCTAGTCGTGTGATTTATATTGACAAAGAGATAAAGTGCATACTCGTTTGTGTTTATACATCCATACTACGTAAAAAGTTCATTCATGTAAAAATAATTTTGCTTCTGAAGTACAACGAAAATAGAAAGAATTCATAGGTTCGTGTTAATGCCAAGAGCAATGAAGTAGATGCAAACTAAAAACCACTGTGCTTCACATAATTTTGATGGTAAAGCCTTGAACTCAAGAAAAAATGTAATTTTATGTGTAGAGCATTTGGGAAAAAAATAACAAAATGCATTTAACACCTAGGTGGACAAAAAAGTGCTACAAAACCTACATATTAGTACATTGGTCAAAACATATGTCCATCAAGATTTTTGTCACACCTCACTCACAGGAGGCTCACACACATTTACAATTAGCAGTTTCAAAACATATATCCATCAAGATTATTGTCACACCTCACTCACAGGAGGCTCACTCACATTTACAATTAGCAGTTTCGAGAAAAACGGTGACTAATTGTGTTCAGAATACGACAAACATGAAGATTCATTCCTGGTGTATATTACAGAAAAGTGTCCGCATATATAGTATTTCCTTTGTTTTGCTCTCTTTCTACTCTCCATTCTTTATTCTCCTACACCCCTCTTATCTGTTCGACTATCCACAAAGTGGAAAAATGATTGCCTGCTACACAGCCTCACCAAGTTAGATTTGCGACCTGGAAAGAAGTCTAACAATTGTCATTAAAAACATCATGATGAGATGAGCAAGATTTGGTGTGTGTGTCCGGAAATGAGAAAAAGAGCCGAGAGAAATGACCATGCAATAAAATACCAGAAACTTCAGTTGCAGGCAGGCCATAAAACACAATGTGTGTAAGTTCAAATACCACTTACTTGAACTTTTCTTTTCAGTAAGGGGAAGGTAAAAAGGCTTTTTTAATTCCACTCAAGTAGAAGGAGAACCATAATAAGAAATTTTAGAAGCGTTTTCATAAGATTTCCATTCAAGGATATTCTGGTGGTATATATTTAATCGGACATCAGAGAAGTACAAGTGTGGCCATCCTTTTCTGTTGAGTGGCACAAGGAAATGTAACTCTAAAAGCTCCAGAAACAAGTAACAAGTATAGGTGAAAACATACAGAATATTGTACAAGGGATAGCTAAACCTAGCCACCAATATGTATCATTGGCCTATTTGGCGTCTTCGCAAGGTCGAACATCCCAGCATGAGCTGCTTTCTTCCTCTTGACCTGGTATAAAACAGGTATAGAATTAACGACCACAAGGTGTGAACTCAAATAAGAATCATTAAAAAATCAGAATTGTAAAAGAGGACATGGCCACAAAAATTCAAATCCCACCATCACCCTGCCTAAAAATCCCACAAGTCGATGTGGACTGAATATTGAGGTTTTGGTCTTCAAAACATTATCAAGCCATCTAGAGTTTACATACCGCTGCTCCTATAATTTCCTTCAGTTCATTATCATCAACACCGTGACGCAAAGGATCCCTCAAGCTTACCTGACAGAATGAAATTTTCATGTAAATGGTATCTGTACACTGAGCCATAACAAGAGCAGGAATTAAATTAAAAAACAAGGTCTCATGTGATAATACCAGATTTTATGAAACATGCAATGAATCCCAAGCAACTACTCCAGTGAATAATTTAGTTAGACGCAAACACCCATTCTCCCAATCATAGGTTTCAATGATGACAGAGGAAGAATAATTGACCAATAGTCACGAGTTTTAACCCACAACAGTTTCGTTGGATGATTATGAAGAGAAAAGGAAACCAGTATCTAAGCTAGATATAAGCATTACCTATTATAAAATAAAGCCACTAAAATGTACAAGAGTGTCTCTATAGCAAGTAAGAAGATATCATACCTCTGAGGGACCAAAGAGGCAAACTTTAAAGTTCCCATCAGCCAGAAGTCTGAGTCTGTTACAACCAGCACAAAAATGCTCCGTCATTGATGTGATGAAAGAAACCATACCCAGATGCCCATCTATCCTGAAGTTCTTGGCCGTTTCTGTGGGATCATCTTGAATCCTTTGAAGTCCTGTAAATTTTTTAACCTGCTTGGTGATATTGAGCCATTTAAGGAACGGTTAGGACTTTTAACAGATAAAGAAAAAGGACCTGTACGTTTCCACCTTACCATTATCTCCAACATTTCAGAGTAAGGTACCAGTTTCTTCACATTCCATACATTCCCATCGAAAGGCATAAACTCAATAAACCGCACATTGATTGGCTTCTCACGTGTCAGTTCAACAAAATCGCAAATTTCATCATCATTGAATCCACGCATAACAACACAGTTTACCTGTAACACAATAACATAAACAGACATGCACATGGATAGTGTGGCTGAAGATCTTGAAAGCAGAAAAGTTCCAACTATTAATGCTATATACTTGATTTGACAGCTAACGAAGATAAAAACGAAGAAACAAAGACAAAGTAATGAAAAACTGAATGCTATAAAACATACTTTGACCGGATTATATCCTAATTCTACAGCAGCGTCAATTGATTTAATCACTCGGTCATGGCCTTTACGTCTAGTCATGAATTCAAACTTTGCAGGCACCAATGTGTCTAAACTTATATTCAGTAAGCTCAGTCCACATTCTCTTAATCTTGGAAGTTTATTTTCCAGGACAATTCCATTGGTGGTCATTGCCAGAGTTTTTAATCCCTTTAGACTTGATAGCTCCAAGCAAATTTCTTCAATATCCTTCCTGATGGTTGGCTCCCCTCCAGTCAGGCGAATTTTTGTAACTCCAGAACTCACAAACAGATCACCGAGACGTATGATTTCATTCTTAGAGAGAAGTCGAGAACTAGGAGTAAGTTCAACGCCTTCAGCAGGCATACAGTACTGGCACCGCAAGTTACAACGTTCTGTCAATGAGATCCTTAAATATGTATGCAGCCTTCCAAACGAATCAACCAACATATTAGACGCAGGAATATCTTTCTGTACATCTGTGGCTTGTTTGTCACATACAGTAGCATATGACTTTGTCACAATAGCTTTCATACCACCACTTCTCAGCCCTGGACCATTACCACTTTCACTTAGAATGTGAGAGATGATAGAATAGCTATCCTGTAAATCGCATTCAATATAATTGGCTCAATTGGCAGACAATCAATTATAACAAAGTATCTTATCCAACAGAAACATAAGAACTGATGCTATAAAAGTGATACCGAAGAGTGGCAAAAGGAAATCAACTGATAAAGGTGACTTTTTTTATATCACAGAAATATAAGTTTCAAGCACCAAAAGATTTGAGAACCTTAATTGTATATAAACACAAGTAATTCCAAGCACCAGTCATTAATATCATGAAGGATTGACGCCCACTTAGAAATTGGGCAACTTAAAATATTGATAACTTTGGCTACTAAAAACAAATTCACCACCACAGAACACAAATCCAACCATAAACCAAATAATATTTCATTTTCCGTCAACCATGACTACCAACTGCTCAAGGCTCAACCAAAGCAAATTGCTAGTATGCGTAGCTAAAAACAAATGCACCAACAGAACTGGTAACAAATTGCGAAAAATAGGAGGAAAGACAGCCTACGGAGTTAAAAATTCTCCAACCCGAATTCCATTCAGCAATCTTGGAGATGTAGGCCCGCATATTGACTGCAAATTATGATCATTCCACTGTCTGTTCGTCCTATGACGATGGAAATGGATGTAGATGTATACAAGTTGACAACCTTTTCAAATAAATAATATTTGTTTCAGGAAATAAATATAAAGAACCGGATTGAAAACCGACTTTTGAATTATACACTCGACAAGTTATAATATTAACACTGTTATTATCGTTATTAGTATGATTATTATTACTATTGTAATTATTATTATCCTTATTATTATATTACATATATATATATATAAATGATACTGTGAGCACCTTGTGGACACGTAACATTTGTTGGTGCTGTCACGTCACGCAGATGTCCACAGTATCATTTCGTTTTATATATATATATATATATTAAGAGTAGATCTCTTGATGCTGATGGTTTTGCTTCACATTTTTTTAAAGTCCTAAATGAACTCCCACTTTTTCCTAATTAATAATTACTTCCATCATATTTCTTCCCTTTTGTTAACAGTTTAAATATAGAAAAAACCACTGATTAACACAATATTTAATTTATCATCCAAATTCAAAAATTAAATCTCTTCCAAAAATTATTGTTTTTACTTAATTAAATATATAATATATTTCCTCTTTTATAATATTTTTATTAATTGAAATAGTTTTTTATAATAAATCGTAATTTCATGTTGTGTTACATAAAAAATACAAATGTTTGTTTTGAACAGTATAGCAGCTGTCCCGTCGTATCCGCACTTGATGGCCGCCGCGTGTGAGCCACTTTGGTCAAATGCCAACATAGCTCATAATAATTCATTCGCAAATCATTAGATCTCTCCGTTTCCTACAGCGTAAGCATTTTTCAATCTTCTACGATTTTACTGATCAAATTTTATGAAAGACCATTGATTTGATTGTTTTTCATCTCATTAAGACTCCGTATGAATTTGGCTTAATACTTCAATTCTTGTTTTCCCTTTTCTCTATTTTAATTTAATCTACTGAAACAAGTTTTTAGATAAAAGTTAAGGCTGAGTTTAATGCTGGCTTGCTGCACATTTGTATTGTGAGAAAGGAAAGATTTGATTTTTTTAGAGCCTGTGTTCTCTTACTGATATATTTGTGGGTACGAGTCTGTGTGAATGTATTTTGATTTTTTTTTCCTGATAAAGTTTCTGATGCAGTGATATTGTCTCTACAGAACGATGGTGTTCTATAGGAGCGTTTCTCTACTATCCAAGCTGCGGTCGCGTGCTGTGAGTATTTTACAAATTGTTGGAGATGTTGGAATATAAATTGAGTGAGCGAGCTTACATTAAATAAATATTGTTTATGGAAACTGAAATTTTTGAGATGCCTCAACGTCCGACCTGGGTTGCCCCTGATTACTGTGATTCTGGTCACTTAATCTATGTACCGAAAAATTGGAATATATATGGTCTCATGTGATCTCATGCTGATCCGGTTTCAAATAATACTAGCTGCGTGGGCTACTAACTGTTGGCATTAATTGTTGTGGTTTGTGATATTGATTCAATCAAGCAACTGGAAAATGAAAGCATTCTAGTAAGACTCATGTAGTTTTTGTAAATTTGAATGATAATATGAGAAAACTCGAATGTAAGATCTAGCTCCATGTATATAATCTACAAAAAAATTATTGTAATCAATTAAGATTTTGGTGATGCATCAAACATACAAAACCCTTGAAGAGGTTCTTGTTGTTGTCGTAGAAGGAGACTGACAAAAGTTTTACGTGGGCTATTGCCAAGTTCAGTATTGATGATCTATTTTTATAAAATTTTGTGGTCTATTTTTCAAACTTGGTTTTTCTATGCAATAGGTTCAACGTTCAGGTCTCCAAAATTCCATCCGGTGGCTTCAAGTCCAGACCTCCTCTGATCTTGTAAGCCATCTGTATCTCATGTGATGTTGTTGCTTTCTGCATATATCCATAGGCAGGGATGCATTCCCAGTGTCATGTGGCATATGCATGTTTTACAGATAAAGAGATGGCAAACATGATTTAAAAAACAATATTACTATGAGCAAATTTCATGATTATGCCATCCTCAAATATAGTGCGAGTCTTTTTAAGTATATAATATGAAGGGAAGAAATTTAAGTAAGAAATTCCAATCGAATCATTCTGAGAAGGAGAATTTTAGAGTAGAAAAAGATTTCCAATTTTCATTATGTTATTTTTTCTGCTTAATGTTACTTGTTGTCACTTCCTATTGCCAGTCCCATCTTACAAGTAGTGAAGCTATTGCCTGTAAGATTATGTCGTCCCCTTTCACTGTAGTTTTACCTGTTTCTCTTCATAAAATCTGAAGACATGGTTAGGGGGAACCAGGGAAGATATAATTCATCAAGGCGATAGGGCCTGCTTGGAATACTTATGCGAGATGCTGAAATGTTCTCGACCAGTGACTATATAAGGCATGCATAAATAGATGTTGGCCTTAAAACAAACTGGACGAAAATTGATGTGGAGTTCAAGAACATCAAGTTTTAGTATTCCAAATATAATTTTGTGATCAAGTGCTGCTATCGTTTCTCTTTTTGTGTTTATATTCTCTTGTGAACACGAACTTATTTTTCTCTTTATTTTATAAATCGGCTTATCTGTAGGACCTTAATTCTCAACTCAGGGAATTGATTCCAGAACAACAGGTACATTTTCTAAGTAACAAGGTCGTTCAGATCGTCAACTGCGATGCTGTCAAGTTTTTAAACCTATTGCCTTTGTTTGAAATTCCGACGCATACATCCATGTATATTACAAAAATGAGACATAGAATGCAAGATATCTGGATGTCTTCTTGATTTCTCTTTTGATTATGATTATCACTATCCAATATTTATCTTATTTATACTAATTCAATTATAAAGAAGTACGTTTCATAGAAACCTAGAAGAAGGGTTTTGGTGATGTTCCTCATACAGTTGTTTATTGTCAAAGGAACGCCTAAAAAAGCTAAAGAAAGAATATGGAAAGGTTCAGTTGGGTAACATTACTGTTGATATGGTATGCATTTCGTTTCTGTTTCTCCAAATTTCTTGCATGATAATTTTAGGTAACTTGATAATTATGGTATTTATGATTTTCTATTTCCTCAGGTAATTGGTGGTATGAGAGGTATGACTGGATTATTGTGGGAAACCTCATTGCTTGATCCGGAAGAGGTACTCTCCCTGGTCTCATATTAAGATTCCAAGTTTTCCTGCAGTTCCTGGACATATCAGAATTTTCCGAGCATTTGAGAAAATGGTGTACAATGGATATTTCTTAACTAGTATCTTTGTCGATTTGATGTTTATCAGGGAATCCGCTTCCGGGGCATGTCTATTCCTGAATGCCAGAATGTACTACCTGCAGCAAAGCCTGGTGGGGAACCATTGCCTGAGGGTCTCTTATGGCTTCTTTTAACAGGAAAGGTGGGTTGATGAGCAGTCTCAATATTTCTTCCCTCTTAGTTGTGGTGGTAATTTTTCATTTCGTTAAAATCGTGGGGTGCTTGGGTGACATCAGGTATTGTTTATACACCTAATCGAACATGTATCAGCTAGTTTGAAGTTGGATAGTTTGTCAAGCTCCTCTAAAATAGCTCGATTATGTTTCAGGGTTCTCTTTCCTCTGGCATTTTTCTAAAGGTTGTTCTTTGTGTTTTCCTTAATTTATCCAGGTTCCAACAAAAGATCAAGTTGACTCATTATCAAAGGAATTGAGAGCTCGAGCTACCATTCCAGGTTATTTATATCTCGAATTAGTTTTTAGCTGATTGGCCTAGACTTCCAATCTAGGTGTATCAACCTCTTCAGTCTGGTGGCTTTCAACTATTTCATTCTCCTCTATAGCATTGTCTTTTTCATTATCTTACTGTTGTTTTCACTCAAATTATGTTTCTCTATTCCATAAGCTTAGGTTAGATAACTCTGGTGTTTGTTAACTGTGGTGTGCAAACTGCAAACCCCTTCATCGTTAATGCTCATTCGCAATTGCAGATTATGTATATAAGACCATCGATGCGTTGCCTGTTACCGCTCATCCGATGACTCAGTTTGCAACTGGGGTCATGGCACTTCAGGTGGATTGATGAACTTCATTTTATTTGAATTGCTCTCTGTCTATGAGTTATGGCTTATCCATATCTTTGAGCATACTTCTTTGAGTTGTTCTTAATTTGACTTGTTTTTTGCGTGTTGACTCTTTCGTTGCTTTCGGAATTAATCAGCGATCAGATTCATAGTCCAGTAATATGAATGATAGTCACTCTTTGTAAAATAAGAGAATAGAAGGTTATGTTGTTTTCAAAAAAAATTATGGGTTAAACTACCAAACTATGTAGAAGATTTACATTCTTGATTTCATCAAAGTAATTTTTAATTGACATTCACATTCATGTGACTGCTCAAGGTTCGAAGCGAATTTCAAAAAACATACGAGAAGGGTATTCACAAATCCAAGTGAGTGCTTTACCAGAATTTGGTTTGGACAAAAAGCAATAGTTCTTTATTAAATGCTATGGTTTACAATTTTTAGGTTTTGGGAACCAACATATGAGGATTGTCTTAGTTTGATTGCTCAAGTTCCAATTGTGGCTTCTTATGTCTACCGCAGGTATATGATCAAGATTATGTCACTTGCTGGAATAAAATCTTCATGTTCTCAATTCATATCATTTCACACATTCAGATTAACTTTTTTACTCTTTGAACTTGTGAAGGATGTACAAGAAAGGAGAAGTTATACCAGGGGATGACTCTCTAGATTATGGTGGAAATTTTGCCCACATGCTAGGTTTTGATGATCCTGCCATGCTGGAGCTTATGAGACTATATCTTACAATTCATAGGTGTGTTTTAGTATTTAGCGTGATATATATGAAAACAAATAATATGTCCGTATTATCTTGAATATTTTATTTCTTCATCCTTTTTTAACTATTTGTGTAGTGATCATGAAGGGGGGAATGTTAGTGCCCATACTGGTCACCTAGTAAGTGACTTACTATTCTGTGATTATTTTGTATGTGGTAACTAAACTAATGTCATGCAAATGCTTATGTGTGGTTCATGTTGCCTCTCTGTACTTCTATAGTGCACATTCCCTTGATATTCTAAACTATTTAGGTGCTTGTGCATATGGCACGTGTGCATAGAAGTTGATGTGTTGCCCTTACACCTGATATTACTTGCTCAGGTTGCCAGCGCCCTTTCAGATCCTTATCTTTCATTTGCTGCTGCATTAAACGGTTTAGCTGGTCCGCTTCATGGCTTGGCAAATCAGGTGTTCAAAAACTCTTGCTCTCTGTAGGAAGCCGATTGTCTTATCCCTGTTCATCAAATTTTACTGAGCTTGCATCCATTTAGTTGTGGGACCAGGTGCCTTATTATTTTGGGAGAAAATCTGTAGCTAAGAAGCCACATATCTTCCCATTGTTCTGTTGCAAGTGACTACCCAATTCATTTCACCAAACAATCGTTCCTCCTCTTTGTGGAATATGCGATTGTAAATTATAACTAACATGATGGTTGAGACTACAGTTCTTAAAACCTTAAGCCATTGCAAAAAGCAATACTAAGTGATCACGTTAATTTTTTGTAGTTCGTCAAGAGCGATGAGTTCATGATGATACATGCTCATTAATGTTTAGATGATATAACATCAATCCAATGTTTAATATCAAGATGTTCTTTTGTTTACATTTGCTTGTTTGGTATTGTTACAGGAGGTGTTGCTGTGGATTAAATCTGTGATAGAAGAATGTGGGGAAAATGTCAGCAAGGAGCATTTGCAAGATTATGTTTGGAAAACATTAAACAGTGGCAAGGTTGTATGATGCTGTAGATTATATTGTCTAATGTATGTGTGGGCGTCAATTATTTTTCATGGTGCATAACTGTGATATGGAAAAAATATGTTACTGCCTGTTGCTTGAGTTGACAAGTTGTGACTTCAATTTTGATTACAGCAATTCTGATTCTATTTTTTTTAAAAATTCTATCTGCCAAAATTCTATCTGCCTTTGTTTTAGTTTTTCTTATGAATATTCTAAATAGCTTTTCTTGGAATTCTTTTGCATCAAAACATTTTTTTCATTTTCTGTCTTTTGCTACATTAATGAACAGTGCACTCTGGGAAATTTTATTTGGAGCACAAAATTGGTTAAGAGTATCTACTTTCAAAATGCTCAGTTAGACAGACACATGGCTTTGTGTTGTAGGCAATGTTTTGTTTCTTTATTACCATCCTTAGATCCCTGCCTAAGACTTCAGACAACTTCATGAATGAAATATCTTGAATTTTTATTTCCTCGTCTTTGATACGACAGGTTGTTCCTGGATTTGGGCATGGAGTTTTGCGTAAGACAGATCCAAGATACACGTGCCAGAGAGAATTTGCCCTGAAGCACTTGCCCGATGATCCACTGTTTAAACTAGTTACTGTTTTAGCCTCTGTGCATTGACGTAGTTATATTTTCTTCTCTGGCGTCTGTCTGATTTTTGCTTTATTTTCTTCTTTCTCCATGCAGGTTTCGAATCTTTATGAAGTTGTGCCACCTATTCTGTTGGAACTAGGCAAGGTGAGGGAGGATTGTTTATATGAGAAATAATTGTTCGAAAATAGTTGCAAAATTTCAGTGGTGGGTGTTTATTTGTTTTAAAAATGAAGATTTAATATGGGATTCAAAAAATTAGGCTGAAACGGAAAAGAAAGAGACCTAATTAGAAAGAAGAGATTTGGGAAAATGCCAACTGAAATGAGTCATTCTGGTCACACGCTGCTATGCTAGTGATTGTGGCTCATTACCTTTATATCTGCGTCGGACCTGATGAATTTTTCTTGGATCCGACTTCTGTAGGTGAAAAACCCTTGGCCAAATGTAGATGCTCATAGTGGAGTGTTGCTCAATCACTATGGATTAACGGAAGCAAGGTATAAAAGCTGTTAACGGCTTAAGTACAGAATACATTTGTCTTTTCGGCGGTGATAAGAAAATGATATGATCATTGTCGGTTTGATCACTCTTGTAAACAGATACTATACCGTTCTCTTCGGTGTGTCGAGGTCTATTGGCATTTGTGCTCAGGTCTGTCCTCTTCCTTCTCATGGCCTTCTTGCCTAATTTGTCGGATTTCTTAACTCCTTCTTTTGTTCATTTAGCTAATATGGGACCGTGCTCTTGGACTAGCACTCGAGAGGCCAAAGAGTGTCACAATGGAGTGGCTTGAAAACTACTGCAAGAAAGCACTTTGAACTTGAAATTTCAAAAGGTGTAGATGCCATAGTTTTCACCATTTTGACTAATAAGAATTGCTTACGAAAAAGCGTTTAGTGTTGGGAAAAATGAGATACGTTCATTCTCATGGTAAGCCCACCTTTTCAACACTGGTAGCCGGCGACTTTGTAGTCCCCGTGCTAGTGTACAATTTTTATTTTATTTATCTTGGAAATAAAATATTTTGGAAGGTAATTAAAATATGGGTTTATGTACTTCTCAGCAAACAGAGGATATATCCAAGTGTTCTGTAAGTTCTGATTATTGATCTGTAAGCTAATGTTGGGATTAATGTATTTTATATTCATCGATTAAATTTTTTATTTTATTGGGATAGACAAATTCAAGTAGATTTTAAATCATTACATATTATGTTTATCCATTTGAATAATCATTACGGCGGATATCATTTGAATCCTCCCTCGAATCATTTACCTAATCAAATATCTCATTTCAAATTAATACACTAGAAAATTATATTTTGTCTTTAAATTGATAACTACTCGAGTCATTTACCTAATCAAATATCTCATTTCAAATTAAATCCACTGATACACGAATTATATTTTTGTCATTAAATTGCTGACTATCTTATCCACCTTTCTTTTATTCCATTAACCATATTATTTATTGGATTTTGTGTTATCCAAGTCCCAATTTAAACAATATATCGGGACCTCCCTGAATATTTTATGATGAACAAAATATTAATTTCGTTTAATAACTATTTGAATAGTTTTAAAGGTCTTTTAAACATCAAAGTTGTATCTAAGCGCATTGAATTGTTTTTTTTTAAAAAAAATTGCAAAAAATGAAAATGAAAATTGAGTGCCACGTGGCTGCCCAAGAAACGGTAACATAGCCACACAGAATTTTTAATTATCAGTACAGTACACCGTCGGCCGGTGTTCTCGTGAAGAACAAATTTATGGCATCTCTGCATTTATCAGCGTCACCGCCTCACTTTGTCCGGGCTCTCAGCCGTCTTTCCTCCGGAACTCAGGCTGCGCGGTCCTTTGACGCCTTCCTACCTGCTCGTTTTACATCGATAGCCCATGTGAATTTCAGGTACTTTTTGTCCTCAAATTTGAGAAATATTATGTTTCCTGCTCTTTAGAGTTTAATTCAGCCTGTTGAGTTACCTGAATGTATACCTGGAGCTTCTGGGTTTGGTTATTCGAGTTTGGTTGCTGTTTTTGTTTCCAACTGGTGTTCGAAGTTATTAGAGCTTCATTGCAAGTAGAGCTGAAAGTGGTTGCTGCGAATTAATTTGTTAATGTGAATTAGTCAAATGAATGCTATTAAATCGTATTTTACTTGGACTGGCAAAACTTCAATTTTGTAGCAGCAAAACTTTAACTTTTAATACGACGAACTAGAAAAGTATATTTGTATTCTTATGCGTATGTTCTTGCTGATCCAACTCTACTTCCAAGAGTATGATCAATTGTGATTATTTGTTTGAACTTGAAGTCTTGCCGTGACTGGTTCTAGCTGTTTCTGGTTTCATTGCATTTCAACCACCTTATATCATTGGATTCTTCTAACTATAAATCGTGAAGGTAGCATATGGATGACAAATTTCTGTTTTTTTTTTTTCTGAAAAAGATAAAAACCAGCAATATAAACTAGATCACTGGTGGCAAAAACATGCTGTAGCTTGTTATCAACCATTGTGCACCTAAAACCTCTGTGGTGGTGGTGGTTCTTACTCTTGATTGAATTTGGGGAATGAAACTATAGTCTTCTTCATGAAGGAAAACAAATAGAGCATTGGGAAAATTGCAATGAAAAAATTGGTTTGAAGGGGCATTTTGGAGGGAACCCGGTTTAACGAACTGTGGAGAGGATGCTATCATACAGTTTGGAGTTGTACATTGGTTAAAGGTCTGTGTGGAGTGGTGTATATAAAATAAATAAGTATAATTTATTTTCTGTAAGATATCATTTTTCAATGTATTGGATGAGAATAACGTTATACTGATGTCTAAAAACATTTTCTGTTCTTTGTATGTGCGTGCAGAGAGTACACAACTTAACTCTGGAAGACAAATTTTGTTTTTGGCTTGCATCTTCATCATATGATGTGAAGATTTGTTATCAAATTATGGTCCTAGGCTGTTTTAGTTGTGACCCTCATTGTCGAATGAGCAACAAAGTTATGGCTCTACAGGAGATTTTGATGTATTTCTCCAACTCTCTCTTGCCTCTTCCATTGAATCATTTGCAAGAGCTGCAATCCTTGAAGGGATAAAGATACAAAAAACTGTTGTGTAATTTATCCAAAATTGTAACTTCTGTCCATTCCCCATACTTTCAATCACTTCTGTGAGCCATTCTTGGCTTCCACCTTAGGCCAAATGCTGGTTATGTCCCTCAAACCATGGGCAGGCTGTTATTTTGGAGCCAACCTCAACTCAACTAGCTAAAAAATATAATTATTACGGATAATAACTAAGAAGAGCTATTTATGGTTTGTCATGGTGTGTATTATTTGTTGTGTCCTGCCAAAAGTATTAATTAGAGTTGTGGCTGACCTTTCATTGAATTAGTAGTTTAAGAGGAAGGCATCACAAAACATCACTGCTCATTAGTATTATTATTGATCTCATTGAGGTGCTGAGCTTGTTAGTTGACACTGTTTCTCCCACTCAGGTTGAAGAATGATGCAAGAATCAATGTATTAGAGAGGTGGTGTCCTATACTCGCATCGAAAACTAATCCTCCAGAGGAATCAAACATCGCAAAAACCAGTGACACCGCCCAAGGGCCTCCATTCCTCACTATTTTGGCAGGTTTTGTAGTGTTCCTTGGCATAGTTTGGATCCTTCGATCCTTTGTTATGTGGCTTTTTGGCTTCATAGTCCGTCCAGCTCATTGAAACTAGACTGTTCTACTCGTTATTGTACTTAATCCTACGTTTGTTTGGTTGGTGAGTGTGGGATCATTAGATATTCATCCTAAGCCTCAGTTTCTTGATATGTCAACACAAGGTGTAACGCACCAAACACCTACCAATTGGGTGAATGTCAGTAAATTGTCTAAATTGTGGAAGACAGATGGTTGTTAGGCTGAAAAATTAAAGAAAGCGTCGTATAAACGAGCTTAAATCACCTAATTTAGTCACATTGTATTAATGGAGCTAACAAGAGGCAAGAGGGTCCAATACCGTCCATTTTAACATCATTAAGGTCCAAGATCGCTTTGGTGGAAATATGAACACCAGAAACAATTTGATGGTAAATATCAAGGAGAAAAAAGAATTATAATCCCATCATAACCCTTTCAATGTTTTTCATGTTATGTCACATGCAAGTACTTTATATTAATAATTTTGTAATTGTATGATGTTAAAATTTCGAGGTTTTTGATAAGTATATGATTTTACTAATGTGGAGCATGGAAGTTGGATGTGAGATACAAAACTAATTAAATATCACGTCTTCTGTGATCAGAATAAAAATATTAAAATAGAGATATTTGTACTGTTTTTTCATTATTTAAAAAATAAGTATGTTTAGCGAACAAAAATAGAAAACTCAATATTGAAAAATGTAATGTATATGTATTAAGAAGGAAATTACAAAATTTACGAAGGAATTTAAAATTGTGAAGATGATGTAATTGCACGCTAAAGTCGCATTTGTGCAGATTTAGAAGGACACGCGCACAGTCTCTCAGCTCACCGTCGACTATTATTGTTTAGTTTTAACCCTTTGGCGCCGCACTCACAGCGAGTCTCGCAAACGATCTAAATTTCTTGCCGTTTTATTTCTCTAAACACATGGATTGGGAATCCCACTAACCAAATCAGTAGTGTATGGAAGAAAAATCGAAGGAAAAAGGAACAATTGAGATTCAGTACAGATGACGGGAAAAGATCCAGGTCAAGACGTCATCTCTAGCTTTTCTAGATTTTTCGTGCTAATTCGATCTCTCAAATGAGGTTTTTTTATATTTAAATTTTTCGTCTTCTTTCAAGTAATGGGTTTTCTGAACTTCTATATTTGTTAATCAAAGGGTATTTTTATCTTTTTGTAACCTCTATATTTGTTAATCGAAGGTTGATTTTTTTTTCTTTCTAAAAAAATAACCTAGATTTAGATTAGATAGAAGTCATTGGTTTTTGCAAATTAGTTCTGGATGTAAAAAAATTAAGTTAATGTGTTTTTTTTCCTAATTTCTGTGTTTGGTTAAAGTGGGTTTTTTGAATCTTGAAGTTTCGAGCTTTTGCGTGAGATGGGCGATGATAGTTTGATTGGTGAAAATTTGATGGATCTTGATTTAAATCAAGAACCTGTGGACCCACCAGTGGGTTCAGTTGAAAGATTTGGTTTGTTGTTGAATGAGTTGGAAACTGCACATGGTAGAATAGAGGAGAGGATTCGGCAGCTGGAGGCGGTCACTGCTCGAGCAAGGCAACGCCAGAGGTGGCGACAAGCTCGAAATAACATGGAAACTGGTCATTCTTCGGGTGAATTGATGGTTGATTTGGATGGCGAGAGACTTGTTCTTGATGGAAGTGGTAACCTGGGTAGTCTAGAGAGGACGATTGGGAGAGGGGAAGGCTATAAAAGGGATAGTTCTCATTTGGTGGCGAAGGCATTGGAGATGAATTTGGAGGTCAAGAAGGTTGATAAGGAAGGTGGGAGCTTTTATGATTGTAATATATGCCTGGATGTAGCAAAGGAGCCTGTCTTAACTTGTTGTGGTCACTTGTTTTGTTGGGTGTGTTTTTATCAGGTATCGTACATTGATTCGACTTTGAAGGAATGTCCTGTTTGTAAGGGAGAGGTATCTGATAGCACTGTAATTCCAATTTATGGAAATGATAGTAGTGAACATGTGTCAGAACTGGAATCTGGCTTGAAGATACCTCCAAGACCTAGAGCTCGTAGAGTTGAGAGTGTCAGGCAACAACGCGTAACACGTGGTTTATCCAATCTTCCTGTTTCTGAAGCATTGAGGCGCATTAGGATTAGTCTTGGTGCTATGGGCGATCAGGCTCACCAGCAGGTTGGTGGTGCTGTTTCCATTTTTGACTCGGGCTCTCAGGAGGCCCAAAATGCTGAAACAGCTGGAAGCCGGCGCGAGAGGATCCAGCAAGTTTCCAGAGTGTTAACAGAAAGCGCTGCATCTCTCTCTTCTCTTTCATCTGCTTTGACTAATGCAGAAAGGCTAGTTGAAGACTTGGAGACAGTTATCAACAATCGATTTTTACGAAGTGATTCACAAGCATCCTCAGTTGCCGTTGGAAATCCATTTACTCGTAATATTCCTCTGGTGCATTCTGAGCATCATCCTCCGGATTCAATTGGAGAGACCAACTCTACTTTACCTGTCATTCCATTGTCAGGAGTTTCTGGTTCTCTAATGCACACCATGTTGAGGAGAAACATCAATGAGGTTAGTCTGCAGGTGGCCCCTTCATCATCTTCTTCTCCTTATTCTTCTAGGAGGAGAAGCATCATGTCACGGCTTAATGACATAGATAGTCGCGATCTCCGTGAAACTAGAAGAAGAAGGTTGAACTGAAGCATCTTAATTAAAAAATTGATGAAGTTGGTGATTCAATCTTTCTATGTGAGCCTTTGTCTGATTACAAGTTTTCTTATGTACTCCTTGTTTGTTTCATATCACCAATTTGGTGGCTTATATATAAAATGCTGCTTTGACAGTATTGTTGGTTCGCTTCAGTAAATGTGTGCATCTGCAACATTTTTTGTGGTATATGGCCACCATGTGATGTCCTGTTGGCATGAATTACTCGGTTTATTTAAGAACAATCATACTGTTTTAGTAAACCTTCAAAGTTATGAATAAAAATCAAGGGCTTATCTTCTTTATAAAATTTCTGAGGACAATGGTGCGTAATGGTTAATTGTTCAGTCTCCTTTTCTTTTCTTTTCTTTTTTTTTTTAAATTTCAATATTACATTTATTGTTGTGCACTGTCAAATCTTCAAATTATGGGAGTAGCTTAGCCCTTCTGAAATTTTTACATAACCAAATTTTAAACCCAATACGATAATGTTCAAAATCGAATTTTAAAGATGGATCAAATCAAAATCAACTAATTGCAATTTGAAATTAGAGTTGGGACAATGGAATATGAAGAACTAGGCCCAATAATATATCTAATCATACAACATTCAATCAAATACATTACTTGATGACACCTTCTATGGCTCTATGGGACATTGAAATATGTATTTATCATCTGTCTCCTTCATATTTATTTTCCTTTCCATTTTCTAAACAACTAAATAAAAACTTTTACAAGTGATGAAAATGATTAATAATCGTTAAGTAAATTAGTTTCTCTATTATAATTAACAAGCATGAATTGAACGATCGTTCATGTTCGAGACTTGACAATATTTGTTATTACTAGTTTATACTTATTCTTTAAATTATATAAATGCATATGTTATCAAGAAAGTGAAATAATAACAATCAAATAACGCAACTTTTGGGATCAAAGTGGAGAAGAGTTGGGGATGATAATCAAACACGCATAGATCACCAGTTTAATGTTCGTAACAATGCAAAAATATACTCAAGTCGATGTTAACAGGACAGATTGATGGGTAAAAGAAGAATCAATATATTCACGAATTTGGTTGTAACAATTTCATAATATCGTCCAAGGTAATTAACCTAAAAATTGGATGAGAATCTTTTCCCAAGAGATTCGAGACTATTATGATATTTGCCAACGTTCGACATTCAAATCATCTAAAGTCCATTTTTTTTTTGGTAAACCATTACAATCTAACCATCACAGAAAACACACCAAAACAGAGAACCCACAAATTAGCACTGCCAGCATCCAAAGCACCAGTGTCGTGCAGCAAAACACCAGGCTTCACCTTTCCCACATCTTCTAGGTAATACGTGAGATGGGTGGGAACACATCCTGATATTTTATGTATATGTAAGATCCTGACGACTGCGGTCTTTCAATTTGCTGGACCAGAATCACTTTTGAAGGGTTGTTCACCCATTGGGGGTAAAAGAAGACCAAGTCTGGTTTTATATCTGGAAATTCTTCGAAGTCTTTCTTCTTTTAACCTGCATAGATGTCAAAGGCATCGTCTTGTATCAGAATGCGTAAGCAACGAAATGCACGGTGACGTTGAATATCTTCATAAGATAATCATATCATGAAATGTATATTGAAAAACTCATTTTTTAATTGACTTTGCCTGTGGATTATATCAAGAACCCTAACTGAAGTAAAATTAGTGGTGGAATAGGTTAATTGCCCAGAAAATTTGCCAACGCATTTCAAACAAAAGCACCAATCAAGAATATACACAACGAATCTTCAAGAATCTAAATCCCTGAGCAGCAAGCTCATTGGCCATGCAGAATCTTGAACTCTTGTGGAGTAATAAGCAGCCACATACCTGTATTCTCAAGGTAGAAACAAGACCATGCCAGAACACATAAAGACTGAGCAATAATGTCCAAAGCAGAAAAGATAATTCTCCATTCTGAAAGCCCATTACAACATGCGAACATTAATTTATATAAAACAAGAAAAACTCGATGTACCGTGAACGGACTCTCTTAGCACGTTTGACATGTCTCTGCAACAGCTCTGCTATAGGCAAATGCTCAACAGATTCATCCTCCTGAAATTGAATGACAGCCAATTTCTTACCTTTTCAATACACGATATGTTGCAACGAAATACAAAAGAAAATACATCTTAACCTATGCTGAGCAAGTGGAAATGAAATTTCAACAATCTAGGACAAGAGTGTTTAAAATTTCAAGAGGCATATTTCCAGCCATTAGTTCCACCATATTACAAAATTAATGTGGTCCCATCCATGATGCAAAATAGAATGTGAGTAGGCATGTACCATAAAATTCAAGAATTATCTATTCTCAGAATGTGAATTACAATTCATATGCAATCACCAGCCTGAACTAGGAGAGAGTTAATTGCATAAGGATTAGAGGTGCAAGGCTTGCCAAACTACTATGCATCATAGACTGCAATGAAGACATCACAAGTGAATTCAGAGGATTAATGTCATGAATCACATTTCAAACACACAATGAAAGATAAAACCAGACAAAAATCCCAAGGACAGCCATAGGGCTTTCTAAAGAACTACAGCTACGTCAGGAGCTTAAAATCAGTTTTCGAATATTGTAATATTGAATATTAAAATAAACATATGTTTATTTTATGTGTATAACGTCACCCTCATACATAAAATCGTTTTAATTTATTTTATCGGAAAAACTCATGAAACTATTCATGAGCTCAAATTCACAAACTAAACTAGTGATATTAAAACTTGTGTTCGAGTCTTAGCCACGACCGTGAGCTTGAGCCTTTCCTATTTCAGGCTTTATGAACTTGAGCCCATGTGATTTGTTTAATCAAGCTCAAATTGGAAGAATCATAACTAAAGGAAACCTGGTTCCATTTGTTCGTCCTACATGTGACATATAAACTATCTAGATTAATCAGCTCATTGATCGTCCAAGAATTGTGGATCAGTGATTCACACATGCTATAGGACTCTTGTGGACAGCTATATTTCTATAACAATTGCTTCAGACCATCCAATGATAACCTTATCATGAAAGCATCTTCATTAAGTTGTACTCGTGTAAGAAGTTTCCATGCAATTAAAATCAACAAAATTACAGATCAATTTCATTATTGTGTTTAAATTCAAATTTTGATCTAAGCAAAGGCTTCGAAGTGCATTTCAATACAGGGTGATATTTATGATTTGAATCCACTGTCGTGAACTAAAAAAAATAGAACTTGAAGAATTTCAAACATCCATACAAGTTGAGTGGATTTCCATAGATTATTTGAATCCTAGTGTTTCAATCTTTCTATCCAAATGCTGCTAGACATTACCAAAATTAATGTTTTTCCAAATAATTGTAATAAGATTAATATAAAGCAAATTTAAGCAAAATGACGAAAGGCAAAAGTTATTAAAACAGAAAAATCAGAAATTGATATCTTGGTGCAGTAGCATCAAATTCAAACACCGACCTCATCCCCCTCTTCTTTGTTTCCATCCTTCTCTGGAGAATCGAACACCAGTGCAGCTGCAGGCAAAGGTCTGGGAAGAGACTTTGCAGTATCCACATACTGAAGCTGCTATCATGTGGAAAATCAGATCAAAGAATACATCTAACATTGACCAGCAACTCAAAATAACTAAAGATATCTCACATTCTTATCAAAGAAGTTCAAAATGCAAAACAGAAAGCAGAGTGCAGTTGGAATAAAAAAGAAACAAACAAATTTCAATCAAATCAGCAGAAAGCAAGGAAGAAACAAATGTAACTTCGTCACATATGGTTAGAAAAATGTATGGGTCAAAATTCATATCCTAGCAGGTTTAAGTAATCTTAAGTCTCAAACGGAACTGATGACAACCTTTACCCAACAACTTTACCAAAAAAACTGTAGCATATTGAGAAAACAAAAACTACGAAGAGGTTGCAGCAAATAACTTTCCATTTCCAAGCATAACTTAAGCTCCCTCTATTCAAAACTCCATAATGTATTTTTGGCCTCCCATAAGGGAGAAGCTTAAACGATCTATTGGATTTCATATTTTGTCTTCTTTTATGTTTGCCGGTTATTGATGTCACCGGCGGAATAAACAAGAAAGCATAAAAACAATAAGCCAAGCATGAGAATTGAATTGGAGAGTGTTCCACGGAGCATGCCTGAGTTTCTTCAGGAAAACCATTCCTCAACCAAGACCGGCAGAGGGAATAAAGAGAAGCATTATCAGATATTCGGACCTGCAACAAAAGGTTCACCAACAAAAATATGAAAAAATTAGGCAACCAGCCGTAAACAAATCATAAGTTATGACTAAGAGTTTTATAGATATTTTCATATCTATTTTTGACATTTAGTTATTCTTTATACTAATGAAATCAAATTTCCGTCCAAGAAGCAATCTGAATTTTGTCAAATAATTTTTAACATAAAGTTATTTTAATCCAATATCTGTCCAAGAAATAAGTAGACAACTAATCAATGACATTTGTAATTTTAGAGCTTTATACATATTCGCATGTGTATGCTGAAAACCACACAATATGATAGCAGTTTCACCTTTCGATCTCGGACGATTGCAAGAGTATCATCCTTATTTCTATAAACAAAATAAATGAAACGAACTTAGAGGAATGAAAAACAGAGGAAGAGGGAAAGTTGGCCGGAACTAAAAACATTTGAAACCAAGGGAAAGTTAAATATCACCTTTGATCTGCGTGACTGAGCCTATCCGATACTGAAACTGGAGGAAGAGCTACCTAATTAGGCAAGAAAAAAACAAATTAAAAATAACGAAGTCAAGTGCACCACAAAATTTGCATGTTCTGATATTCCACCAGATCGAACTTTCCAGTAAAAGTTTTTCAAATCTTCATACGTCTAGAGGTTGAAACGAAATTCTTGGACAAATGATAAGACTAAACAGCCACACACCTTAGGCACACATGAACAAATGAAAGGATTCGCTGCATAAGATTCCATCTCCATACTCTATTTCATTCGATGTTTAACTCCTCAGGAAAGTTTGGAATTTAAAAACATTATGATGCTCAACAATCTCTCTATAGAGGATTTAAGACTGTGAGGAAGAGTGTGGAGAAATGATGTCTCTGAAAGATCCAGGCAACCAGGTTAACAGACGACTTTCACATTGAGAAGGGAACAAGTCATTCAGAGAGTACGGAAGAAAATGGAGGGCGCTGTTTATAGTTTCGAAATAACATGAGTCAATTAATGATCGCTAACTTTGTTCTTCCAAGTTCCGTCAACACAATCTACAATCTGTATACAATATTCCTTACGTTTTGTCTTGGTTTCAATCCTTCACTTTTCTGACCCGAAACCATATGAAACATAAGCAGTTTCATCTTCAAAGATATCCAAGATAATGCATCCACCCACAGAACAGCATCTCAAGATTAAAATGGAAAGGTCGGACCCGGAAAGAACCAACAGCTAGTCATCCAATGCATCGTAAAAATCTACTGATAATATTTTTTAAAAAATAAAAATGAGGAACCTTTGGTTGGCGAGAAGCTGAGACAGGAATTCCTTTGACGACGCCAGGAATCACCCCTCCCGTCCCACTGGCTGGTGCAGCGACAGCGGCGACAGCAACAGAACCAGGAGCAGATCCTAGAAGTGTGTGGGGCAAGTAGGTCGGTCTAACGAAACCTATATTTCCTTGACCCGGATCAGCATAAGGGAACACCAGTGGCGGTCTTGAAACTGGTCGAGATGCAGGCACTGTTACAGGTCTATGGAGGAAGCCGCGTCCAGAGGACGCGACAGGGTACAGAAGCTGCGAAGGGTCCTGCGGATGGGTATGGGGCGGTCGGGGGGCTAATTGTGCGTAATTGGGGTTGGGATTGGAGGGGAGTCTGGTTGAAGGCGAGTAAAAGGGGAGAGGGTTTGAGGGTCTCGGTGGATTTTGAAAAAGGGGCCGAGCTATAGTGGTGGTGGCGGTTGCGGGGATGACGGTGGTGGTGGTGGTGGCTGCTGCGGTAGTGGTGGTGGGGTTTGGAGGCGGCTCTAGTGGCGGAGGAGCGGCGGAGAGCGCCATATGCTGCGGTGGCGCGAGAAGGAGTATTGGTTTTACAGTTTTACTGTTTTAGAGTGGCTTTGGGACTGGGTTTTTGAATAATGGGTGGAGAGGGCTTGATTTTACTGAGCAATATATGTTTTGTTTTGTAACTTTCCATTTTAAATTATTTATAATAATTTTGAATGTGATTAAATATAAATATTTTTCTTTCACCATTTTCAAATATAAGTCCATCTCTCTCTCTCTCTATATTCAGATCGTGACACCCAATTGAGATTATTTCTTCCTACCCAAATAAACCAGGTAAATTTTCACAGTTATGTTTGTTACCCACAGTTCAATAAACTGTTATTTATAGTATACTGACATCTATTTTTAACCGTGTCTTTTCCCTTAGTTTTTAAAATTCCAAATCTTTTGTCAAGTACGTGACACTAATTATTATTAAAAGTTGAGTTGTATGAAATATACCGGGAGGATATTTAAATTCGTTGGTCACGTATAATGTTTATAAGTTGGCGTTCATAAAATTGACACGTGAACAATATGTGGTTGGAGACTCTTATGGATCACAATTTTATCCTTATATTCATTTCTACGCGATGGATCTGAGGGTCCAAACACTTCTCTAGATGATATGAGATTCCAGAGAAATAATTATTTCTTATGCAAACAGAAATTGGACATGGGCTATGGGACATGTCCACATCAGATTCCACCCCATGATGTTCAGTTGGGATAGATGGTCCAGCCATCATGCATCACTAGTTGATGTGAATCCCATGTGTACGCCTTTTCGTTGAAAATTGGTCGCCATTATAAATGGGATGGTTGGCAAGATAAAATTTAATATTCAAGCATCCGTAACATATAAACTTGTTTATTTTTCCATTAGACAACATAATATATAAATAAATTTCATATGACTATCTGTATTAATTCACTTGATGGTTGTATGGTTTGTAAGATTTAGTCAATATTTTAGGGTATATTAATTAAAAGAACCGAAACATAATGAAGTGAAACCTATTAATGCGCACATGAAAAGTTGACTAACGCCATACTCCGTTACCAAGGGAATGCAGTTTGAATGCATAAATCTTAATAATTATTATTTTGTTGGATGCATAAATCTTAACAATTATTATTTTTTTGGATACATAAATCTTAAAATATTATAACATGTGTGTGTGTGTGTTTGAATTAATTTAGGCAAAAATCTATTAATTTGTCATGGTGGATCTGAAATATAAACTAAAACTGCTGCATTGGGAATTGGGATATGCTTTAAGCTTGGTCTATATATCTGCGTCCACCTTATCCTTTGATATAATTGAAAAGGAACACTTGTGGTAGCTGAGATATGAGAGTATACTGGCTTGCCCAACCTCCCACGTATATACGTTCATTAAATAGATATCAATAATGAACCCATCAATATTCGATCTTATTTGTTTAATTTAATCTCTTCTAACCAGAAAAAAAGTAGAACATCCATATACTCTGTCACTCTTGTGATCCGACTCCATTTCGGGTATACTTCTATTTTATTTTTTCAAAAGAGTGATTAATGTACAGAAAAACTAAATAAATCTTTAGAAATCAGTCTATATAAATAGATGGCATGAAGATAGCAGCTTCGCCCCCCACACACTTACTAAAATACAGCTAGCTAACTAGCTAGCAATGACTATTATGCGGTTCCCTCAGTCAATTCTACCCCTCCTCCTCTTTCTCATTTGCTCATCACTCACTCTCACGGCGGTAGGATACCAATACGATCTCTCGAATTTCAGCCGGAGCGGTTTCCCGCCTGGTTTTCTGTTCGGAGCTGCCTCCGCAGCCTACCAGGTACGTAATGCATATATATATTGCAGTTCTACGTATGAGATAGATTATATACTTTATCTGTTTATTATCGCAGTTCTACATATGAAGTGTTTACATTATTTTCGTGATATAGAAGTGAATGACCTTCAGATTGCATATTTATCAAAATTAGAGGAATGGGCTTTGAAAATTTACTTGTTTTTGGCTGTACTTCAGCATGCTACAGATGACTTTGGATAAACTGTGGTTTTGGTATTCATTAGTTGCTTATAATAATAGTATGAAGGTGCCGCATTTGAGGATGGAAAAGGACCGAGCATATGGGATAATTTCACCCACAAATTTCCAGGTCCAATTTCATAGTGTTTATATATCGTAAATCTTATTTATTTCATGAAATTACTATTTCTTTTCTTGTCGTTAAAAAGCTAAATTAAGGGCATTGTGAACATGCATGGTTAAATAGTGGTAAATATATGTGAGGCAAATTAAAGGTTTGAAATATAGATTTTTCACTTATTAATCTGTACCCTACCTTCGTCCGTGTCAACTTACTCGTATAAGGTAATATGTTTGGTTCGATTAATTAAATTTAGGATAAAATAGTAAACTATATTTTTAACCTTGGTAGAAATTAATTATATAATAAAAAGAAGAATATGCTGGATAATATTGTTATTTTATATTAATTATTTGATTAACGTGAGATAAATAATTAAATATTTGATTAATGTGAAATAAATATGTAATGATTTATTGATGCGAGTGCTAGAGGAATGATCGCTAAATATAAGAGAGACGGATGATCTAGTTCGAATTATTTTTACACCTCAAATAAAATGGGCAAAAACACGTGCTATAGGAAATTTTATTACTATAAATGTGCAAACATTTTTCAGTGCTTCAAAAAACAAGGTATTAATACGCACATGTCGATACAGAATTTGTACAACACAGCTGTACATTGAGTTATTGGAGAATATAATTTTCAATATACTAACTTGAATAAGTCCAAATATAAATTTATAAAACTATAAAAGTATCTCTCACACTCCAATAAAAAAATGTTTCTGTATGAATATATATATGGAATGAAAAATAAATCAAAACACAATCTCTTTCATTTTAATTTGTGTTTTCCTCTAATTTACATATACAGTGTCCCACTTAAACGCATAATTTAATTTACAATAAAGTCTCCAACAGGGATTGTTGCATGTCGTACTTTTTATTTATGTCCTGTTGTCTCATTTATTGACATGAATGAATGCATCGTGAGCTCAACTTCACAATTTGGACTGAAGGATAAAATATAAAATGTAAATTACATTTTTTAGAAAATAATAATGAAGATAAAAAAATTGCTTATTAGAGGATCGATGACTGCTGTGGAGTTTTATATATTATGACTATTTACGAGAGTTTTGCCTACACTCTCAAATTTTTTTTATCTCATCTATTGAATTTAGTATTACACAAACTTATCCTTAAACAAAGAAGATTAATATAAATTAATTTTATGATTTAACAGTATGAAATACTGGAACGAAATAAAGTTGCTGAAGTTTTATACACTTGAAGTATAGTTTCAGCAAGAATGCTTTGGATAACGTCCGTAACTAATAACTAACATCCTATATTCAGTAAAAATAATAACGATTCCCAAAGATACATCGTTAAAAAAACTAAAAAAAATCATAATTTGTGTGAAAGTTAAGTTACGCATTACAATTTTTTTCTGATCATTTAGATTTATTTTATCATGAGAAACATATAATTTGTATAGGACCACAAGCATCTTTGATTTTTCTAACATTATTATATCCACCACATGTTAAAAACTATATATTTTCCATTAGAAAGATATATATATATATATATATAACAAAATCCCACTTACTTCATTTAGACAGGAGATTATAATCGATCTTACAGAAAAATATGGACAGAATTTGTGCAGAACTCTTGTTGCAGATATGAAGTTTGACAGCAATTAAGTGTATTTTTTATGATGTTTGTGGTGTGATTCTTTTGAGTCTGTGTTCGATATTTATATGTGAATATTTCTATCGTTGATGGTCATATTTCAATTGTAAATATGGCCAGAAATATGAATGATGTAGCTGTTACAAAATGTTGATCCCAGAGTAGAAACAGCTACTGTTACGCTTGATATAGATATAGTCGATAAGTTGATATCTTCCTGATAACAATTCCCGACGAACCAAAGTACCTGGATAATGATACATCTGGGTGACATTACTTTCAGGATGGAATCTTTGTCAAGATAAATTAATTCTTCCGGATAAACTAATTGTCTGGATAAACCAGGCTTCCTAGTGAAATAAGCTATCTGGATAAAATGTTTTCAGATAAAGCATCATTCTCCATTTGTCCTCCATTTGTGACACTGTTCCATTGGGATCTGCCCCAAGAACTAGAAGATCAATACAGGGGGTTTTTAAGTCCTCTAATCATGTTAGTTATCATCGCACATCATTTATTTTAATTTATTGCTGAGATATGATATTGAACCTCCAGACATATAATATATATATATATATGTTATCTTGTGCCAGAAATGATTATAGAGATTATGTGGAACTTTGCTTCAAGGAGTTCGGGGATCTAGTGAAGTATTGGCTCACAGCAAACGAGCCGTTTTCTTTCGCGGACGGTGGCTATGACGGCGGTTTTGTCGGAAACTTTGCCCCGTATCGGTGCTCCCCCTGGGCAAACTGCCCACAAGGAAACTCAGCTACTGAACCTTATATTGTAGCACATCATATTCTCCTCTGTCATGCAGAAGCTGTCAAAATTTACAGGGAGAAATTCCAGGTTATTATAATACAGTTGATTTTCTGGAAACATGTGTTACATATTTTCCAACGAGTGATTGATATATATTTTGTATGTTTATAATATAATGACGACAGGCAACTCAAAAAGGTGAAATCGGGATAGCCCTCGTGACCCATTGGTTCGTCCCATATTCAAAGAGCATCGCCGATGTTCGCGCGGCCAGACGAGTTACTGACTTCATTTTCGGATGGTCCGTCACCTTTTCTCCATTTCTCACTACAAGCAAGAAAAAGTCAGCGAGGGTTTTAAAAAATTCTGTTATCCAGCTGATACGTGAAATTAGTCTTACTGCATTAATGCAGGTTTGCTGATCCTGTGGTATACGGAGATTATCCAAAAGTGATGCGATCCATATTGGGTAACCGATTGCCCAACTTCACAGATGATCAAAGAAAAATTCTCAAAGGGTCCTTTGATTTTCTGGGAGTGAACTACTATACTGGGAACTATGCTTCTAATTCTCCATCCAACGCCATCAACGTTAGCAGCAATACAGATTACATGGCCAGCCTTACAAGTATATACATATATATATATATGTATATGCTTCTAATCTGTTCAAGTTCATGCATTATAATAATCCCATTATTTGATTCTCTTTCCTTCATATCTTCTTGATTCAATTATTCTTTTCCAGCTTCTAAAAATGGAGTTCCCATCGGTCAGCCGGTAGGTTCTCAAGAATATACGAATTCCCATCTAATTGTTTTATGGTTATGAAGTTTTCTTTGAGAAACAAATAATGATCGAAACGGGCAATCTCTGTATATAATTTGACAATTTTCAGACTGGAGTGGGTGCCTTCTTCGTGTACCCCGAAGGGCTACACAAGCTTCTAGTCTACGTCAAGGAGACCTACAATAATCCAACAATTTATATTACGGAAAACGGTGATTTTTTATATTTACGTCCGTAATTATTATCATCATGCATATTTTTGCTACGTCCCCGGTTCAGGCAGTGACACGTGGTGACAACTATTTCATTTTCGTCAAAATGTCTGATCTTCTAGTTTAACAATGAAGGAATCGGTGACTCTAACAATGTTACCAGAGAAGAGAGCATAACAGACCCACAGCGTATAGATTTCTACAACCGTCATCTGGAGGCTGTTCGAGAAGCCATTGGGTAAGCAAAAATTAATTAACTACTACCTTCTTTTATTTATCATTAATGACTAATATTATTATGTGAATAATCACATTTAATTAATACTGTGATTGCAGAGAAGGAGTGAAGGTGAAGGGTTTCTTGGCATGGTCATTCCTGGATTGTTTCGAGTGGAATTCAGGCTACACCATGAGATTTGGTCTTTGCCACGTCGATTTCCAACATAACCTCACCAGGACCGTTAAGAATTCTGGTATTTGGTTCAAAA
This sequence comes from Dorcoceras hygrometricum, assembly GCA_001598015.1. Lineage (NCBI taxonomy): Eukaryota > Viridiplantae > Streptophyta > Magnoliopsida > Lamiales > Gesneriaceae > Dorcoceras > Dorcoceras hygrometricum. The sequence continues at coordinate 44,093 of KQ995303.1, forward strand.
ATGGCCTCCAAAATAAATAATATTTAGCAATTCCTATTTAATTTGCAACAAAATAATGAATTTTTCGCCATTCTTCTTTTGTAATCCAAGTGAATTGTGTTTGGCCCTTGTATGTGAGGTAATAAATTAAGGAACGGTTTTTTTAATTTGCTTGTGAACCTTTTGTTTCATCATTAATTATTAATAACATCAAGTTGGGTAACTTGCTTTTGGGCTAACTGTTTGATAAGCAAATTACAGTACTTAACATTAATCATCCATCGATTTATTTTTTTTTTACATTTTTTACGATTCTCACCACGCGAATGGACAAGTGGTGAAACCATGAAAAGATAAATATCAACTCAATTAGAGGTTTCGTTGGTTTAGTTTGGAGCCAAAGTTGTTGTCAAATGTTTTTAGTGTGTTATTGTAAAGGTTTCATTTTTTCAACTCTACTTCTAGGCCTTGTGTCTCTAGAGCATCCTCATGTAATTACAAATCAAAGTTCATTGTGGTCTCATCCACACTCATATGAAATTCACAATCTGAATTTAAAAGCTAATTAATTATGTCCACAAAGAAAAAATGAAGGGAAATTGTCAACCTATAAAACAATATTCCGGCTTAGAGGAGTTGCATTTCATGCTAATTAAAGGGGCAATTAGCTGGAGATTATATAAGGATACATGTCTTATCAAAACAATAAAAATAAAAATGCATCATTCACCAAAAATTTTAAGATTGGATATATTAGTCATGGAACTTGGTATTAGTTTCACTTTAGCCCTTTTCTAAGGGTAATATAGAATGATATATCAGTATATTCCAATATCACTTTATCAATTTTCAATATCACATTAGTCGATGAAAAAACGTAAAAGTGATAATAAGCACCGACTTATAACATGACTTAAATTACAATCCGATAACTTATCGAACGAAAAATGGGAAACGATGAATATGAAAACAAACTTGAAATTTTCCATTTTAAATAAAAGCACGAAGACTATGTAACTAGCAGAAAGCATATATGTTGTATGTGGCATTGTGGATTCACCATTTCATATTATAGATTAGAAATTTAGAATAATATTTTAATCTAGGTAAGAAAACTTCGAACTATAAAGACGAATTTTCATTTAGCATTAACAGTTCATTTAATAATTTCATAAATATTTAACATGTATTTTTCCCAGCTACTCCATTACCATTAAATGTTTTTACAGTTTATTATATTATTATTTTTTTAAATATGTACGTACAATTTATACTCATACCAGAGATATTGGACAATTATTTGTCACATTCTGTGTATTAAATGATTGACAAATAAATTTTCTATCAACTTTATAGAACCCCCACAACTGCTTTTCCAAGACCACAATATAATGCTCCTAATTATGTCCTGTTTCTTCCACATCAAGTTTCATCATTGAATTGCTTTTATCCAATATATTCAATTTTATGTAGTGGTTTGTTTTTGTTATCTCAGATTATGGTTTCGCTTACCTGAAAATTACTTGGTCATATGAAGTAATTTAATGTTGAATTAACATAGGTCCTTGTCCCATTTTGTCTGAGATTCACCTAAATGGATAAACCATTATTATAAATATTCAACTTTCATAATATATCATTTCTCCACATTCTAGAGTTAAATATATTTGTTTTTTAGAGATCAAAAAGATTAACTGATTACAGTCATGATAATACAGCAGAAGTGATTATTTCGAACAAATTAACATAAAATAAAACTTCAAGGGAAATGCGAAAAGACCTGAATTTTTTCTCTGTTAAAAATATATATAATAAACATTATAAACTGGCTGCCCTAGGATATATTGGGATAAGTTTTGGTATTTTTTTAGAAAACTTTATAAACATATTTCTTTTATATAGATAAAGTGGATAATGTAATATATTTTTGATAATTTTTCAGAAAGTAAGAAAACGTTTTATTTTTTCGATTTTGAAATTAATTTACACTAATAATTCATATACCAGAGAGTGCGGAAGCCAGACCAACAATTAATATATATTTATTATTTTTAAGCTATTGGCATTCGCAAATGCTGCAGGATATTTTTTATCAACATGAGTACTTATTCAGATATATTTTCAAAAATTATATATATTATTTTGTTTAATTAAGACTGGGATATATTATTTTAAAGTTTTAAATCGTTATATCCATAACAACCTATGTGATAAATAATAAAAAATTAGTCAGGTTGAAAGGATCAATTGGGAATAATTTTAATCTTAACTTCTCTAAAAAATGGCGTAATATTTTTATCCCCGGATATTAAAATCGATACACAATAATAATACATTCTAACCTCCGTAACACACTCGCTTAGACTTTCTTTTAGTGTTTGATACACAATAATAAATAAAATGCAAGAAGTGTGGAAACTAATTTTTTTTAAATACAAAATGAAGAAGCATTTATATTATTAATAATATCTTTAAAAAAAACAAAAATAATATCAACAACCAGTTTGACGATTCTATACCTTGAATTAGGATGCTTTATCTATTCTTTAAAGTTCAATCTTTTCAAATATATTTCATTCTTGAAGAAACTGCATTCCGAGTTCTTTTTTTATCCTTTTTCCTTCGTCACAAAGTGATTGATTATGCAAAATGCCAATATATATATATAACTAGAAATGATACAGTGAGCACCATACATGAGCACCAGGCTGACGTGACATTTCCTGGTGTTGCCACGTCAGCCTGGTGCCCATGTGGGGTGCCCGCACCAGGCTGACGTGACACTTCCAGGTGTTGCCACGTCAGCCTGGTGCCCATGTTGGATGTCCACCGTATCAAATTTGTATATATATATATATATATTGATACGCTGCGTATCTTCTCTGAGTGTTTGCGTGAGCGACCACAGAAACCCGATAGTGTATTTTAGCATGTTTTGCGTGAACCTATCACATATGCTAAAACACAGTATCAGGTTTGGTCATTCACACATACACTCATATAAGGTATGCAGTATATCAAGGAAAACACGCAAAAGACAAAATTTGAAGCTGAGGATGTGATCTTTATCACACACTAATCTTACGGACTTATTACTTAAACCAATTTAACTTATTATGACGATATTTTTATAGAAGATCGAGTAGCTCAACTTCCTATGACTTTGATTATGAGAAATCAACCACTTCATCATTTTCATATAAAATATTAATCGCATGTGTCCCTCCCACCGTAAATCTAATAATTTATTAATTACATTTTTAGATATACTCGAAAATTGAGCCGACATACATTTTTTTCTATTAACGCTAATAACCTACAAAAACATGTGTAAACTTTAGCTTACTGTGTTAAAACTAAGTTTCTACATATACTTTCGTTTCTGAGAGGAAGTTTCTACATACTTAAAACTGGTTAAATATTCTCGATATGGTTCGTGCTAATTAATAATTTAACCAATTGACCCATTCGATTTATTCTCCGACGAATGATTATAGAAGCGGTTAAGGAATCTTACTTCAACAACCATCTTCTAAACTATATTAAAAATAGATACTGCATATGTAATTACGAGTTTATAACGACGTCATCAATGGGAGGAACTCTTATTTTGTCTTTCAATTAGTAAACCTGAAAAACTTATACATACTCCATGTAAATTATCTACTATAACAAATATAAGTGTCCGCAAATATCTGTATATGTATATGTTACCCCATGCATCTTTTCATAATTGTTAAGTTAAGCGTGCACGTGAGAGGAGGTACTATGATAGCTGACCTTCTGGGAAGCTCTTGTACGTCAAACTGCTGAAACTGCGTCGCTTGATCTGATTGGCCAGATGGATTGTAAAGTTATACGTTAGATCTAAACGGATAATACTATCTCTACCGGATTTAGAACCTATAAGTGAAATGAGACAGAATCAGTAGTTAGACATGCACCTCCAGGGACTCATGGTGTCAGGCCCCGTGCTAATTAAAAACAATTAACACATAATAAGCGCATAAACACGGAAGCTTAAAATCAGGGCTTAAAAGTTTTTTTTCGAAATACAATGGGCCTGAACTTCAAATCATACATTCAAAATAGCGATAATAAAATACGAGTTGACTCAAACTCCAACACAACAAGTATACCAACCAAATGTAAATCCCCAATACATGATAACACGGGGCATCCCCCGGTTCAATACATATCATATATAGACTGGGACTCAGGGACACGGGGATCGACCAGCTGAACTTCCACTCGGTCCAGCTTGATTACCTAGTGCTCCTGCAAATGGGTAACGCAGACCCAAACAACAAAACAGAAGCAGGAAACAAGTACGAGGTCAAGCCTCAGTACGAAGAGCTATCAAAGCAGATAAACATGCAACATGCTACAAATCAATGCTATGAATGCATGAGGGCTATCAAGAAATCGGATAGCTAGACCAGTCTATCAACTGTCAACTCAAATCAAGCCTCTATACCACACACAGCCAATCAGCCGGTGGAAATCATCGGTCCGTGATCATCGGGACCCGTCAGCCCATCACAGCTCGGCGGTAGACACTCGTATTCGGTAGTCACCGCTCCGACGATAGCGTTGGACTTTTCGGACACGACTCAACAGTCGGCCAGTCACAACGTGGCACCCAATCAGGTAATCAAATCGATTATC
>KQ995303.1:50231-179601 GCA_001598015.1 Dorcoceras hygrometricum
AAAAATAATTCTAAGTGTCGAACAACACTTCGATATAAAATCTCCCAAATCCAACGTCTGCTGAACACCAACAATCAGTCGACTGAACAGTAGAGATCTTCCAGCAGATACCTCCTTTCTTTCGCTAAATTCAGCAGCAACGACTACACAAACAATCGCACGAAAACGCTCCAAAACGACACCGTTCCAACTTATCAAAACGACGCCGTAGCAATTCACCAGCTGACAACAGCTCTCGCAAGCAAAACGATCATCTGCTGGTAACAGCTCTCTCTTCAAAACAATCTATCTGCTGGTCGCGAGAAATCACTCAAAACGACGACGCATCTACTAATCCCAACGACGTCACTTAGATTACGCAAACATTGCTACCAACAGCTGATCTCTCAAACGAAAAGCTCAAAACGCAGCGTTTCACTAATTCAAACGACGCCGGTTCTCAACGCTCTTGTATTTGCGCGCCTGGTGATCAGCAGCAACCATCGCAACGTAAACTACTACCAGCAGCAATGAATACGTCACGCCTACGTCATCATATCTATCGATAGCTCTCGCGACTGATTCCACGAACATCAGTTGATCACTACTCACAAGCGCCTCTGCTGAATCTAGTAGTTAACGCTCCAATATGTTGACTAACACGTGTCGCTTCCTCATTCAATCTCACGCTAAGCGCAACGTCTGCCAGCAGCAACTCCAAACTTCGAAACTAAAACCAGCAGCTCTCTTTGCGTCACGCTGACGTCATCTCTACTGATTCAAAAATTCACCAGCAGGAGCTACAGTAACTTGCTGCTAACATTTTGCTCCAAAAACTTGCTACGACTGAATTTTCCAAAAATTATCGTAACACTCAAAAATCGGCAGGAACCTCAAACTATACATGATTAATCCCAAATCAAATCAATTAATCAACAATCTAAATTCTCAATCCTCACACATGGGCCTAACAGCCAGACCCTAACGTACATAATTGGCGCACTCTGTGCTACTACAAATATAAGTAAATAAATTTACACATTGGCTAATAGCTATAATTTTTGGTCTAGTGGTAAGAGTGTGATCGTACAATAATTTTAGCCTCTCTCCAATTCAACAAGGCCAATTTTTATTTCCTTGGCTTGGAGTAATTGTGAATTTAAATAAATTAAATCTCTCATTTCAGTATTTTCATAATATAATACAACAGTGTTCGAAGAATATCTTGCTTTACTCTTATTGTAATATTGAAAAGTACTCCAAAACATAAATAACAGAACAATCGAGAACTGCCCCCAGGGGTACAGGCGAGTTGGTAAGACCTGGGGTTGATGTGGAGTAACTTCCCCGGCTTCACAGGTTCGATTCTCGTGTGGAGCATATTCCCCACTGAAATATTGTGGGGTATGCTCTGGGAGTTAGTCCGTTATATAGGCCCTCTCCCCCGGGCCCCTGCTTACTCGTGTATATCCCTCGATTTACCAACCTGTATGGGCCAAGAGGTCTCTGACCTATACAGAGGTAACCCATTAATGAGTTAAACTTTAAAAAAAAAAAAAAAACAGAACAATCGAGAACTGAGTTTTGCGTGAACGCATGAAAGTAATTAAGCATCCATTAATGAACTTAACAACAAATATAATGTTTTTTGTCTTTTCTCTTTTCCTTTATTAAATTCATGTATGGAATACAATAATGCAATGTATTATATTAAAAGTGACGAATATTAATTGTAGAATTGTTATGTAACAAAATCGTTAAATCCTTTAACTAACATTTTTCTAAATCATATTTTACACAGTAGTTCGAACTTTCTGTCTCCTAATTTTTTAATCTCTTCGAGTTTTTTTTAATAATACTGGTCTGTCGATGGCTGGTTAGTAGTTATATTTCAATGATAATATTTTATTCTTGAATGCTTGTATCATGCCATTTATTTAATTATTTTCATGTTATTGCATTTCATCTGTCATCATTCTTAAAGGTCTACATTGTAACAAATGATATTTGAAATTGTGAAAATGGCATCTTATGCTATTTTAATGACTATTAGACTATAATCTATCGATATTAATTTCTACATCAATTATTATTATAACGCATGCAATAATTCTAAGATTGATTCAACCTGATTATTAATGCAAGTCAGAATCAATTAAAAATAAGAAGAAATATATGTTGGTTGATTTATTGGAAAGGATTAGCACGAGAATTATAAGCGTGTTAACGAAGCAAAGCGAAATTAAAGTTTGAGATGTGGAAATCGCTCGAACTGCACAAAAGTCGTGTTGGTTGGTCTGATTAATTATTTTTTGTTGAAGTTTAGTTTAATTAATTATGACGAGGAGTTAGTGAGAAAATGATTATCCAAGAAAATTGACATGATGCAAATGCAGTAATGTCTTAAATTAAAATATTATTGGCACGAAAAATCTTTAGATCATTTTAGATATATTTAATAGCCTCTTGGTCCGTGGATTAATATAGTGGATTTAAGATAAACCTCGGTTAACCCTCTCGACTCAAGAGTTAAAAGACTGTTTGTTCTTCCCAAATTATTTAACTACTCTAGATATGGAAAATGATTCAATCCACTTGAAGTGTTCATTTAAAACTGTATTAGCAATGGCGAATTTGAAACTATGTTTGACAACGAATTTGATGTGATTTTACGGATTAATTTTGAATGACGAATTTCAACTCATTGATAAGAAAATATTATTTTTTATGATAAAAATATTACTTTCTATTACAAATATGATCGACTTGACCCATTTCACTCGTAATAGCGATAAACAAGAATCTTATCGTGGAATATTTGTTGGTCATATGGACATATCAATAAATATAAGGAATTGTCTATCTATAAACTCTAACATCATCAAATTACACAAGATGAAGTTTAAAATCTAATTTGAGAAAAATTTTGTCTGTATTCAAAATCAAAGATATTTTATTACCATAATAGTATTTTTGAAATAATTTGAAAAACATTAATTTCTTTGGGCTGTTCCAGTGCAAAAAAAGTCTCACTAATTTTATAAATCATAAAGTTGGGAGTAAATTGGCTTAGAAACTAAAGCACGTGAATTGTCCCTCCGTCTCTCTAGCCAATGTTTTATAAGTATGTGCACGAATATTTCTTCCACAAACGTTAGACCCAAGATGAACATGAAAAGGAAATGAGAAAAAGAGATGATATCATGCCAAAATCTGACACAACAGACCTCCTCTGACTCTCACGTCTGATTACTCAAGACGAAGCGAATGCAAAACGTTCAAAGCATTGCTCCACGACCATCTTTCTCAGCTCCCTTTTTCTTAACCTGAAATCTTATGGAGAAATCCAAAATCCCAAGAAAATACTGCTTCATATTTTTATATTTGTAAAATCGATAAAATGCTCATAGCGTGAGCATTTCGTGTGTGTTTTCAACGTGTGAAATGGCCGTTCCAAACAGCAAAAAGAAGGAGAACCAACAGAGCTCCATACCCGTTCCGTCTCAAATTATCGACTCTATCTCACAGTCATCTCTCGAGTCGTTGCCACGTTCTCCGAAGAGAAAGCTGAGTTTCTTCTCCAAGCTCGGTTGTTTGCTCAAAAATCCAAGATTTTCCATTTTCTTGGTTTTTGTGCTTGTTTTTATTTGGATGCTGAATGTTTGGTTCGCTTTTGATCCTACAATGCGTCTTCCATGGAACACTTGTGCTGTTTTTCAAGAGGAAGAACCAATGGTTGGTGTGATTTCCAGTTCCCAGTTGAGTATAAATGAAAATGTGATTTCCAGTTCCCAACTGAGTATAAATGAAAATGTGACTGAACATAAAGAAAACGGTGAGTTTTGGAAGCAGCCTAATGGGTTTGGTTATAGGCCTTGTTTGGATTTTAGTGAAAGTTACAGAAGAGAGAGTGGTGAGATTGTAAAGGAGAGAGAGAAGTATTTGATGGTGGTGGTTACAGGTGGGCTGAATCAACAAAGGAATCAGATTGTTGATGCTGTTGTTATTGCAAGAATTCTTGGTGCATCTTTGGTTGTCCCCGTTTTGCAAGTTAATGTAATTTGGGGTGATGAAAGGTTTGTTTTTTTGCCATTTCTTGATTTGTGCAGCCACAACACGCCATTCCTTGACAAATATGAGTAAAGTTTTAATTTTCTTCTTGTGAGATGGGAAGGGGATTGTAGACTGGATTCTTGTTCACATAAGAATGTATTTAGGAGTGAGACTATGTTAGTTTTAAGTTAGAATGACAAGTCTTGGTATTGTATCTGAGCTTTCTAACGTTTTCTATTTTATTCGCATTTCCCGCCGGAGTGTCGAATTCAAATAAAACTGACCTAGATTGAAATGCGTCTTTCATGATAAGTCTTATATGCTGTAGAATCCTTAATGAAGTAAGCTGTGCACTGTCTTTTCTGGCTTCTGCAGTGAATTTTCTGATATATTTGACTTGGATCATTTCAAAAGTGTCTTGGCAAATGATGTTCGCATAGTTTCATCCTTACCATCTACTCATTTGATGATGCATGTGGAGGGGGAAGGTACTCCCCGTCATCTATCAGTGCAGTGGATTCGCTCAAGCTACCGTAGTCGAGTAAGATCATGGATTACTTCTCTATAACTATCATCTGTGTTAGTTGTTTGTTGCTTATTAAGTTGTCTTCAACATCAATGAAAACATGAGAAAACTAGTCATTTCAATGAAGTTGTAGTTTTTGAAATGTCTAAATGGCTTCATAATTCTATGCGTGGGCTTTTAGCACGGTGACTTGGGTCGATCATTTTGTAAAGCTAATGTGAACAAGTTGTAGTTGTTAGTGGGACTCATTATCTGGTTTTGCTTGTCCTCCTTCTGCTTGAGAAGAAGTATGCATTACGTGGCTAACGCCTCCGATGCGTCAACTATCGAAACAATCAGTTGATGCCCATCTGCTTGGTTATGCAAGACTGAACTAGTTAGTGGGGTCAATTTACCCCTCATCGACTATCTAGCTCTAGCTCATTTCGCCTCATAAATAAGTCAGTATCTGCCAACCACACCGTTCAACCATTTTTTTAAACATATATATTTATATACAACTGCGTGTTTTTAAATGGGGAGGACTCCTAAGTTGCATGCGTAAATAAGAGAGGAAAAAATCATCCATTACAGCGGTAGTTCCTGCTCGAACTTCGAATGTGTCATGCCTTTGCCAAATTCTGCTGAAGGCATATACTATCCAAAATTTGTTATTCACATTGTTGCTTTCTTTGTCTCCGTATTACTTAAAATCTGAGTAACAGGAAAAGATTGAGGTTCTACTGTTACTTTTTAAACGACAAGTGATTTTAAATGAAGCAAGTTTCTTGTCCTGCAGCTAAGGAGCGATGGGATATTGCTTTTACGTAGTTTTGACTCGAGGCTTTCTAAGGACCTTCCTCCTGATCTTCAAAAGCTACGCTGCAAGGTATTGACCCAACCCTTTTCCTTATGCATTGCAACGATCATCCCTTCTCTTCATTTACCCGAGCTTCAAATTTAACCTCTTTATGATATCCAATTAAACTTGTAGGTGGCATTTCATGCATTGAGATTCGCCCCACATATATCAGAAATTGGTGACAAGCTAACAGATAGAATGAGAAGCAAAGGACCATATCTGGCTCTTCATCTGCGAATGGAAAAAGACGTATGGGTGAGAACCGGGTGCCTCCCTGGACTAGGCAAAGAATATGATGAAATAATAAGGAATGAGAGAAAATCGAACCCCATTCTCTTGAGTTCAAGATCCAAAATGACATATCAGGAAAGAAAACTTTCAGGTCTCTGCCCCTTGAATGCCTTAGAAGTAGCAAGGTAATGCTTTTTAGGATTCTGTGTCATTTTGTGTAGGAGGGATTCTGTTATCTGATAAACTATGATGTCATGGTGTATGTAGACTGCTTAAAGCTTTAGGAGCGTCAAACAGTACGAGAATCTTCTTCGCAGGTGGGACTCCATTGGGAGGAAAAGAAGCTTTACTCCCATTAACCATGGCTTTTCCTCATTTCTACACCAAGGAAGACCTTGCATTCCCAGGGGAGCTTGAAGCATTTGCAAAGAAACCATCTTTAATGGCTGCTATTGACTGTATAATTTCCGAAAATAGTGATGTATTCATGGCATCTCATGGTGGAAATATGGGCCATGTCATCCAGGGACAGAGGGCATATGGAGGGCACAAAAAGACCATCATCCCAAACAAAAGGCATATGCTTCGGTATTTTATGAATCACTCTCTTCCTGAAGCCGAGTTCAATAAGATCGTACTAAAGTTGCATCAAGGTTCGTTTGGACAGCCTGAACTCAGAATGAGCAAATCCGGAAGGGCCGTGACAAAGTATCCGGTCCCTGAGTGTATGTGCAATGACACAGGGACGAACACTTCCATCTGACTGTTACCAATTTTTTAACTAACCAAATTAAGCACCCTCCAAGTGTTGATCATTCTTTTCGGAAAGATTCGTCATTCTATCATGGCGCATTGGAAATAGCCATGTCCGCAGTGCAGAGGCTTTATGGCTTTCTCAAGGGAGAGGAGAAAATTTCAATTACGAAGCTCTGCATGGCTACCAGAACCAACTTCTGTTTACCTCTCCTCTACTATGTACAGCCCCACACAATATAGTAAATATTGCACATTTATTTTATTGGTATCATTATTATTTTGGTATATGGCTTTTTTGCGTATGTAAACATTTTATATTTAAATAATCAAGAAGTGGCAGATGCTATTTGGGATTTTGTGACTCGGGTCATGGTTTGTGGGATTAATTAGAATTGAGTCTGTGAACCATCTGTTTTGTTAAGCTTTTGGTGAGCCTTGCGAGGTTTAAATTTACTCCGACATCGAAATTAAATTATCTTAAAATCACAACTTACTTTTATCTGATTAAATCATTCCACCTTGCAGGCTCAAAAATTATTTAACTATTGCAAAACAACAAACATACTGGCCATAATACTTGAGCCTAACTCAAAATTCATGGGCTGAAGATATAAATTTCTCTAAATTCTCTGTCGCGATCACAAGCACGAAAGCTTGGAATTTGTGGGGAAATAAGGCACCAAAATTGAGGCATTCTGAGAGTTCAAACAACCTTTTTCTTCAGCAGAAGTGAGAGATAGTTTCGTATGGCGTATGCTCATACTGGAATCATCGGATCTGGTTGATTTTAACAGCAGCCTAAAAAGCCATGAGAAGAAGAATAACATCGCAGTATCTAAGAAAACAAAAGAAAGTTTGGTGGGGAAAATATAAGATGTAGGCGTAGCACTTGTTCAATTTGCTTATTGATTAGTTGATTGATATTTTTATAGGAGAAAATGGGACTCTTCTTATAGGACTGATCTCAAAGAGTTCTCTTTTATCAACTTGATGGGCAAGAAAAATATTCAAAATTTTAGTTGACTCGGTGCAGAATTTTCCAGCGTGTAGGGCCAATTTCAAAGTCATAAATGAACCACTCATTTGATCTAATATTTTGTTATTTAAAAAAAAAGAATAATCATTTATATTTATATGTCAGAATTCAGGAGCTGGCCTTCTAGGCTTCTATTATCTTTTTTGACCACGAGGAAATTGAACGAGGTCTAAAAAGAATTTAACGTTTTGGGTCTCTAATGTGGTAGCTGCGTCACGAGATGACGGACCAACGTTAGAGTATAATAATTCTCCCTATTAGCTGGAGCGATCAAACCGTGGTGCTTGTGTTGCTATACGATTTAAAAGATTGGATTTGCACCGTTAACACCAACTATAGCTTTTGGTAAAACGGCAAGCGTTCGATCCTATAACCAACTTAATCGATATTTTTGAATTATCTCCTGCAAAAAAGAATAATAAGAAGAACTTTAACACAACGAGAAAGCGGAAAATTTTATCGACTAAAACAAATAAAGATTTTATTTAGTATGCTTTGCAAAGATTATATTTATAAACCAACCTTCTTTAATTCCTTAAAAAAAAAAACTTCTTTGATTCTTTAATAAAATGGAAGGACCCACTTGGAAATTGGTGGTGGTATCAAAATTTTCAGCCAGCTTCCTCAGCAAGGAAATTGACCACAACGAGTAGTGACCACATGTATTATTTTAAATAATAGCGACCAATATTCTTTTCAGCAAAAATATAAAATACATGATCCAATTCCCAATGTCTCAAGAATCAATCAGGTTTCCAATCTTTCCTCACACGTTTCTATTTCAGGCTAAAATTTGACAAATCCAGATCGATAAGATTTAATTAAAATGAATGTTTTGTTACTAGACGATGGTGGAGTTCATAGTGTATGTTAGGCTTGCTAGGACAACTTAAGAAATCCAAAAATCTAATTTCGATTGTCAGGTTAATAAGTAAACAGTATTCGAAAAATTGAATTGATTTATTAAATTCGAAAGAATGTTCAAAACTATATTTTCATCTCAAGTGTAATTGATTATTATTGTGCTTATACTAATGATATATTTGGTTGTGTGGAATATATAAACATAAGTTATAATTAAGAAGAATATAGCACGAAATAAGATAATTTTAAAATTTCAATTTAGTAATTACAAAGATCGTTACATAGACATTGTAGGTAGTCCAGAGCTATCCAAGCACATGTTCTTGATTGATCCAAGAACATTTAGAATATATCCTCCAAACTTGGAGACCGGCAATGTGAAAGAAGGAACATGATGGATGAATAGAGAGAAGGCAAGCCCTATCCAGTTCACTCATACATATTAAAATAGATAAACTACAAGCGCGACATCTGCGAGTTCACCGGGAAGTAAGACATCGGAATCGGGGGACGAGGTGATCTCTCTTTCTTCTTCACTTTCACGGTTTCTGTAGCACAAGTATCGGTGATACGTGATGATGAATTACCAAAGCAGCTCAACATATTTGACAAGAAACCCATGTTCGATCAACCAAGGCCTGATCGGTGCTGATGAGGTAGTACGTAGCTTATATTTTAGGCACAGTCGAGTTATGAAGAATACCTTTTGGAACCATTACTAGGGTATTTATAGTGAGCAACAACGACTGGAAAATTTTGGATGAATTGATGAGCACGGAATGATCTCTGATTGGTTGAGGTTGATGCGTGGCAACCACATATATGTTGGAATGCCATCTTCTTTTTCTTTTTGTTTTCTCTCTCTCTTCTTTTTTTTTTTTTTTTAACTAGAAGACTATCTTATTTATCTAAGTCATATATATATGCGAGTGATTACTTCTACTATCTCGCTCGTCTTACTGGAAAGGTAATTGCTTTCATAAACTGCAAATCAAGAAATTAACATGATTGAGAATGGATCGGTGGGGCATGCTTTTTTTGAGCAGATCCTGTTTACCAAGGGTCAGTTTCTTATGCGGAAGAAAAGGGGACATGTTCATCTTTTTCAATCGAATCCAGAAGGAAAAAAAAAAGTTTTCCTTCATGTTTTTCAATCGAATTCCGATCAGTTGTCCCACATCGAGTGAACTAACAAGACTAATTCAGTTAATATAGCCCAATTCTCATGCGCTACAGCGTCGTATAGGAGACGAGGTGTGTGGGTAAAGTTCCTTCTTATGTTGGGCCTAACCCAGGAAAGTCCCCGGGCCATTATCCGCAGAGATGTGGGCTTGGAAACAAGTGAACTCTGATTTCCCGCCCCAAGGCATGGGACATGTGAGGAGCCCATCGGCGGTGAAATTGGAGCTCCGTTTGGCCGATAAAACAGTTATACACCTGAGGTCGCTGACCTTAACCGAACGGCTTATGATCTCCTATACTCCCCTTTTGTTAGTTAGTAGAGATTTACATTCTCACTTCATTTTCCTAACTGCTTTTGAAATTATTAGATTATACTGTTAATCATATAAGAACAATTTATGCTTGACCTGAAGCTACATTACGTTGCCTGGTTATAGCTTATGTGTAATCTTAATTTCCATAAATGCTCTTCTTATTTGATATGAATTTCACATTTATGCACTAGACCGCCACTTTTATTTGAATCATCGACACTTTGTAGACTCAATGACTCATGAATATCAACTACATATACTCACTCAGTTAAAATATTTATATATTTATCATGATCAATTATTCAATTATTTAGATTATTACTAAATCATGCACAAAATACGGACCGACATATCAAGTAAGTTCCTATTCTTAGTCAAAATCCATACATATCCCTTTAATTGTAATCAACTTCTTAGAATTGTTTTGGGAAATAAGGGTGTATTTGATGGAGGATATGTGGTTACTTTTTTAAGACTTTGTTTGGATTTTATAGGAATACGACGAAATCGTTTTTACAAACTCCATGAACGTTTAAGAAAATTGTGGTACATTAATTTTTAAAAACTCTCTAAAAGTTTGCATGTGTTCAAAATTTCAATGAATTTTTAAGAGCTTCATGAATCACTGATGTATAAATATTAATTAGGATCAAGAGTTTACCATTAGTCGAAAGTTATAAGTGTTGGTCAATATCCAACTTTATTTCCTTATACATATAACATTGAAGAGCGCAATATTATGTGTGTTAGGGTCGGACTATTAGGCACATGAGTTCGGAAATATGCTTAAAATGTTGGTGGTATTACATATCTTTTAGAGACCAGTCCTATCCTTTACCCTATTATCCATTAAGAACTGGCACCACAAACCAAATCAAACGATACAACGTCAGCAACTTGACGTATCAGAGCTTCCCAATATGTCACCCATGTCACGCCGAGATCGAGACACATGACATCGGTTATGTTTAACAACTATACATTGGAAAATATTAAGCCTTGTAATATAGATGAAAAACCAGTCTATTACATAACCAAATGATTGATTTTACAAATTGACTAACGGAAATGCGGAAGTGAAATAACGAAAATTAAATCAATCTTCACCAGCCCCTAAATCATATTTTATTCATCTTCATCAATATGTTCTTCATTCTTATCTGAGTAGAAAAATAAGGGTTGAGTGTTTGGGAAAACACTTATCAAGTGGATGAACCATTCAAATATCGTTTCTATAGTTTAGTGATCAGTCTCTAAATTTTACTCCTTTAAGGAGACGATGTCTTAATTATATGATATGATTCAGAGTGCAAAATTATTTAAACCGATATTACAACAGTAATAACAGTGCTATAAACAGAGAATGAATCATAACATGAATTTGACACGAAAACGAGTGAATGATAATTCAAAAAGAGAACATGATATGAACAACACATAGTAAAAGCCCACTTACCTCTTATAGTGACAGAGACTCGTGGAAAAAGTAGTCATGCAGTACTCGAACAGAATCACCTGTAAGCTAAATGATGATTGTCTCCATTCGAAACCTTGCAAATTGTATGCATGTATAGATTATACTCATGCATGTTGATAGTTTGGTTTCTCACAACCCATCCCAGTAGTAATATCACTCATACACGTTTAACCAAATAAGTATTTTTAATACAAGTATCACGTTACTTATATAATGCAATGATAGATTCAAAAATGTTAGGAGGATATACACATGAATACATATATAAATATGTCTATGCATAAACATATATTTGAAACAAAACTATAAATATTTAATAACATGACATCTACTTAAAATAGTAATGAAATTATTTTGTGTTTTGTTTTCCAGTGTAATAATTTGTATTTTGAGTTTATTTCATACATAAAATCTATTGAATGTATGACAATGTTTATATAAATATGTGAAACTAATCCATAGCGGTTTATAAAAATTTGTATAATTTTGTGAAATTATGTGGAAATTTAATAGAAATTTACGAAATCCAACAATATAATTACTTTGAAAAAGTTTTTAATATTTTATAATAAATAAATCCCTGTAAAATTGGCGCATCCGGAGGTTTTGCATAACCAATTTCCTCAATTAGTATATCCCTGTGAAA
Organism: Dorcoceras hygrometricum; assembly: GCA_001598015.1. Lineage (NCBI taxonomy): Eukaryota > Viridiplantae > Streptophyta > Magnoliopsida > Lamiales > Gesneriaceae > Dorcoceras > Dorcoceras hygrometricum. The sequence goes on from KQ995303.1 coordinate 62,137, forward strand.
TTGGTGCATCCGGAGACTTTGGATAACCAATTTCTCAGTAAAACTAGAAGGTGCTTGTGAATTGATTGACTTGAAGAGTAGTCTCAACAATCATATTTCTTACAATAACCTTCTTTAGAGTTTAGATCTTAAAAAAATAAGAGTTATACCACCACAAGTGTGACGACTTTTATTATCTTGGAAAAAAAAAGAAAGAAAACATATCCCTATTCCAATATGTCTCTATTATCAAGCCTGGTTCCAGTCTTTCCTCATAAGTTTCTATGTTAAGACTAAAACATTTGAAAATTCAGATTGATTTTGTTCATGAACTGTGCATGGATTAACTGTTTTTTGGGTGTTATGCGCATACTATATTCAGGGTTCAGAACTTATCCTCAAAACTTTACATTTCAAGTGCTCATAAACGAATCATTTATCAATATCATTAATTGATCATCTGATTGAACATATACTCCAGACCTGGAAGCACCAAAACTGTCTAATTAGAACAATTAAACAGCAGCTACTACAAGCGCGACAGTTGCGAGTTAACTGGGAAGTAGGAGACAGGAATCGGAGGGCGAGGTGATTTCTCTTTGTTCTTCACTTTCATACCCTTTTGAGCATGACTTGTCTCGGATATACGTGACGATGAATTTCCGAAGCAGCTCAGAAGACTTGACAAGAAACACATGTTTTTGTAGTCGAGGGGTTATCGTTTTACTTCGTAAGTTATGAAGAAGAATCGTTTTGGGGAAAATTAAGAGCGACAAGTGGGGTATTTATAGCTAATAGTTGGGCTGGTTTGTGAATTGAGGAGCACGGAATAATCTCTGATTGGTTGTTATGACATATTTGTTTGTAAATGTCACATCGTCTTTCTTGGAACAAGTATACCGAAAAAACCTACATAGGGGGCGTCGTTTGTGAGGATGAATTCATCCTAAGGCAGTAGCATGTGGGATCCTCGTACTTTGTTAGATGGGCCAATGTCCTAAACCCTATTTATAGTGAGGGATGTTAATTCAGACAACCTCTCTTTAGGAGCTTTGGCTCTCGATTACGTTTGTGGAAGATCATATAAACTAATCGGCGAGCTTTAGTATTAGAGGCACGGTTATAATTAATATTATAATGATAATAAAAAGGATTACTTTGGAACTAAATTTGTAGTAAAAGCTCGTCTGAATGAAAAATGAAAATGAAAATACTTAAACAAATTCAAATGAATGGGGTGGACCCTTTTTCCAAGTGGACGATACCAGCTCAAATCTACACATATAAGCCAAGATGCAGTCACAAAGCAAAAGACGCGACAAATAAATTCAAAAAATGCTACGCCTTATCCTCCTCCTCCTCCTCACACCATTACCAGCAGAGTTTTGTAACCCCGACGACAAATCTGCGCTTCTGGCAGTAAAGAACTCCTTCCCAAATGCCGATAACATTTTCTCTTCGTGGACTGACGATTTCCACTGCTGTGATTGGTACGGAATAGAATGCGATGAAACAACCAACAATGTCATTAGCCTTGCCATTCTTCGTACAGATAAGATCATCGGGACGATCCCACCTGCCATATCTAAACTAAAACATCTCCAGACCCTCTATCTTTTCAAGCTGCCAAATCTTGTTGGTGAAATCCCCCAAGAGATGGGGGAAATGGTGACTCTAAGATCGGTAGATATAAGTTGGACTAATGTCTCAGGACCCGTCCCTCGTTTTCTATCGAAGCTCACCAATCTGTTGGATCTTGATCTTTCATTCAACCGTTTGTCGGGCTCGATCCCCCCTTATCTTGCCACGCTGCCACGTCTTAGGATCCTGGATCTCAGCCGAAACCAACTGGTCGGGCCGATACCAGACTCGTTCGGCCAATTCGCCTCGAAAAACCAGGAGTTTTCGGCCCTCCATCTGTCTCACAACAAGCTGTCGGGGGAACTTCCACCTTCCTTAAAGAACATGAACATCACATCCGTCGATCTTTCGAGAAACAATTTATCGGGAGACGGGTCTGTGTTATTTGGTGACACGAAGGTAAACTATGCACTCGTGATTTCAAGGAACATGTTCGAGTTTGATTTCCCCCGAGTGAGGTTCCCAAAAATGCTAGAGACATTGGATGTGTCGCACAACAGAATCTATGGGTCGATTCCTGCGCAGATCACTGCTGCAGAGAGGCTGCAGCGCCTGAATCTTACTTACAACAGGCTGTGTGGGAAGATTCCCACGCAATGGAATTTGGTGTTGCGAGTTGAGAATTTTGATAACACGTCGTATTTTCACAATAGGTGTCTTTGCGGGGTTCCTTTAGATCCATGCAAATAAAATGATTCCATTATAACTAATGGTCGTTGTTTCATGTGTAATTTTAAGGTCATTCTGGTCACCTTTTTTATTACCACGTATCTACACAGATGCTCACACAAGGCGACGATAGTATCATTTTTATTTAATGTTATATCTCTCAAGTAACTCTAGTTTATACATTTATGTCACACAATGTAAACAAATCATGCATTAATCAATCAACTTCTACAATCACATAGTCATCATTATGCTTCACATTAACCACATTGTCTTAATTTAAAGTTTAATGTTTTATCATTAAACTTTAACAGACTTCTTAATTTTTAGTTCTTTTCCAAATTTAATGATCATTTTTCCTAATGTTGACATAACATTAGACATACAGTTGAAATACCAGTAATTATTCTATTTGAAGCATAATCCAATGATTTGGCCGTGAAATACCGTCTTATACTTTGAGAAAAATCTATAAAACTCACGATGATATACCATTTTATTATTGCCATCTAAACTGAAAAATCCAAATTTATTGTGTTACGTAACTGGATTTTACAAGATAAACAACAATTCAGATAAAGTGGACAATTATGTAAAAATATAATGGAAATAGCATAAAGTTAAACATTGTACCAATATCATTTTACCAGATTTCAAAAAGAAAACAAGTAATTAACCAAAATGGATCAAATAATTTTTTTAATAATAGAAAAAAGACGCGTGAAATCCAGTGTGTTTGTTGACTATACTAGAAATGTTGAATTTCCAACTCAATTTCTCAGCTGATCGGTGTGGGCACCAGTGGCAGAACAATAATGCCGATGGCTGCTAGTGCCGAATTTCAAATTCTGTAATTATGAACATATCATCCATGGTATTCGCAAATAAAATATGATTGTAGTATTATTATAATATAAAAATATCTGTAAAGAATAATTATTAATAACTTCAAATCTAAACATAAACTAACACGTTGATAAAGATATAAGTTTGTGCTTGGTTAATGGATTCTAAATCCCTCTAAAATTCTTGGATGAGTAAAATGCCAAAATTGGAAATGAAAACCGCAGCTACTTGTTGCATATTGCATATGCAGTGAACATGGTTTTCCTTGATTTCTTTTAATAATAATAACCCCACAAATTATAAAATTTCATGAAACTCCACTCCCAAAAATTTTTATAAATAGTGCACACAAACTAGTCTCCACTAACAGCTAGTCTATCCTTGGCATTGTCCAGCAACAGCAGCCACCCAGCCCTATATCTTTGACGGAACATGTCAACCCATTAACCATTGACAGACACTGCATCTCTCCTAAAAAAGCATCTATTTGTTTTATGAACCCAAAAGTCCACAACTGTAACCCAAAAGAAAATGATGATACTCCCCATTGTATTCCTTGTGTTCTCCACTCATTCCAGCGCAGAGGTTTGTCACCCGAAAGACAGAGCTGCACTTGTGGCATTCAAACGCAGCTTCTCATATCCCCCGAACCCTTTCCCCACATGGGATCCCATATTCGACTGCTGCGACTGGTATGGTGTCCAGTGCGACGAAACCACACACTATGTTACAGGCCTCGACATTGCACCTTACGAGGATCTCAATGGTACAATCCCTCCTTCTGTTAAGGATCTTCAGCACTTGACAGTCCTCCGGCTCCACAAGATCCCGAATCTTGTTGGTCAGATTCCGCCCGAGATCGGAGACTTGCCAAATTTAAGGTCCCTGACTATAAGTTGGACCAATATCTCAGGCCCCATTCCTGGTTTTCTTGCTAAACTGAAAAGCCTGGTGTTTCTTGATCTCTCATTCAACCGCTTATCGGGTTCTATCCCGCCTGTTCTTGCAACTCTTCCGTATCTTAGGGGATTCGACTTGAGCAGAAACCAGTTGACCGGCCCGATACCAGAATCTTTCGGCCATTTGCCGGCTACTGCTGAGGTTCCTGCTCTCGTTCTGTCTCACAACAAGCTATCGGGTGAAGTTCCAGCTAGCTTGGTTAATGTGAACTTCTCTTCCGTCGACATCTCGAGAAACAACCTGTCGGGTGATGCTTCGGTGTTCTTCGGCCAAGGAAAGGCCACGAGTACTATCGACATTTCGAGGAATAATTTCGAGTTCGATTTCTCCAAAGTGAGATTCACTGAGTCGCTGGATGTTCTCGACATTTCTCATAACAAGATTTACGGGACTATTCCGCAACAGATTACTGATGCAGTGTACTTGCAGTTCTTGAATGTAAGCTATAACAGGTTGTGTGGGAAGATCCCCACGGGGTGGAAGCTCAGGTACCGATCGGAGAGTTGGGATAACACATCTTTCTTCCATAACCGATGCTTGAGTGGGGCTCCGCTGGAACCATGCAAATCATGATAATATTATAGCTGTTACAAGTGTAATAGTTAATAAGGAGCAAACTTCTTTCGACATGAATATGACAAAGTGGAATAAAATATCGAAACTTCTATGATCTGTAAATCATTGAAAATTTTTAATTTGCTAAAATAAATCTGGTTTCGCTCATTATAATCAAATAAACCAGATGGGGATGAGTCTGTCCAATGACTAAGAAAATGAGCCGATAAAGAAGATCGAATTCAATCAAAGTTCAACAAATGGTGAGGCCAATGCTTATCCTAGATCTGGTGACGAGTATCTCGCACTGTTTTTCTTTTTTTGGAAGAAAGAACTCGAATAGCTGATTTTCGAACAACTGAGTAAAGAGGTTCAAGTAATTTAGGTCGATTTAAAAGGTAAGATTGAGGGTTCCAGCTTCCAAATCATTAACTCTATTCATCATTTGATGATTGGAGGAAAGAATTAAGTGGGAGAGCGGAAACTCCATGAGCATTACAAGATTAAAAATCCCCAAATTGTATCTATGAATGTTTAAAGGTCGCAATTATTTTCGAAAATGTAACAAGTTCCTCGACTTCCTCGAACTTCTTGGGATGATTAGTGAATTTGGAATTCGATCCATGCATTATCACTCAACTCCGAGCTAAATGACCTGAAATAACATTTAAGAAAAACTAGATAACAAGTCACCTACAACCATTTTACGTTTTCATCCTCTAAAAAAACCACCAAAACTATTTCACATTTCAGAAATCGAAAGTCATGAAAGTCTTACATGTTTCCATATGTTATTTGTCCTACTGACATTACAAATATTTCCCATAGCCTAATATTTTGATAAAGAAATTCTTCCTGAAGCAGTATTTTCAGGAGCAGATTATTGAAAGAATAGTCTCTATCGGAAGAGAACACATGCATGTCTCTGTACTCTTCCGTTGCTTGAACCGGAGTGCACAAAAGAGAGCCTGTAACTCGATTCTCAGGGTGTAAAACAAGACTCGGTTTTTTTAATCAAAACCACACCCAAGTCACTAAAAAAAGGGGAACCTGACGAAAGTCATCGTGAGACTAGAATCAAGATGTGGCTTTGGCTTTAGACTTCTGCTTCTTGGCATCCAAAGCAGCCAAACCTGATCCTAATCCAACCGGAGGAGTCTGTTCTTGTTGACCTGGTTTCAATAAATTCTCTTTGGAATCTGGTGTTCCGTTGATGTTAGAGTTGGTTTCTTTCTTTTCTCCATCAGGTGCATTATTGTCTACGGCATCATTGGTCGTCCCTGAATTTATTATGTTGAGGAACTGAGTCAGTGGTGGTAAAGCTTGGACAGGAACTCCATGAGGGCGAGTCAAAAGACCTCTGGCCGCTGCTTTCTTTCGTACTTCTGCAGCAGCTCGAGCAGCTCTTTCATCAACACCCCTACCTCGGGGGAGAGATTCACCGATGATGGCACTGTTCAATGATTTGTTTGCAGCGCCACCATTACCACCAGCAGCCGCTTGAAATGCTTGTATCAGGTCTGGATGAGCCTGGCACATGCATATAACGTAAAAAGAAATTTCCATTGTTGCTTCCAAGAATTCATTAGTCTCTTAGCAAAGAACCTAAGAGCAAACTAAAATATCATCTCCATTTATTTTTGTTTTGTGTCACCAGATAGTTGAGAATAGACATAAATAAGAAAAATGGAGAGCAAGCTCAAACAAAAACATATGAGAGATGAACAAGTACCTTGAGAATATCAATAGCCTTTTGCGCAGAGGCAGCATTCAAAGCCTGACCCTTCTGCTTTTGTGCATTCATCTGTTGGTATGTAAAACGTGTTATTTTTTCTCGATGGAGTTTGGGTCCACGGAGAAAGATTTCGATCCATATTTTATTTATTTCTTAAATGGACAAAATTGTATACATAACAATGCACCACCAACAGATTAGTCAACAGGTGACAGAAATAACCTGAGCCTCACGCATCTTGAATGTATTCATCCAGTTCTGGGAGTCCCGTGTTCTGGAGTCATCCTCTCCAAGTTGTTTCACAAGAATATCATATGTTTCTTTTCATGCTGTTAATCAAAGTTTATATATACAAGGATAGCCAATAGCACCATCAAAGTTCAAAAATATATATTCAGATAAGGCAGGAACCTGGTGAGAAAGTTTGAAGGCTCCCATGCAGTTAAATGCAATTGCCAAAGCATGGTAACACACAGCAGTTTGAATATGCTCCTCTCCTAGCAGTCTTTCATTCTTCTTTAAGGCTTCTTGCAAGTATCGGAGGGCAGTATCCATCTTTCCAGTATCTTGATACATCATTGCGACATTTATAAAAGTAGCAGCAACGTCAGGGTGATCTGGGCCAGATGATAAACCTAACAGGAGCAATGCCCTTGACATATGGCGCAATGCAAGCTCTGTCTGGTTGAGACCATGATAGAACAGAGCCATATTCCCATAACTGCAGAAAAATACTACATGCATAAGCAAAACAAGTTCATGTGAGTAGTGAAAGATAAATACATTCCAAAAGGATATTGCGACGTATAAGCATTCCACAATTCCACCCTTCCATGAGTCAGCCCACTAAATTATCTTTTCAATCTATGAAAATTTTCAGATAATGATTATTTACAACATCAAGATAAATCCTTTACATAATCCTTATAGTAAATTCATCAGTATTTAATCCATCCCCAGAGCACCGACAACCAAAATCAGCCTGCTGAATCAATCAACTAACATAGAGTGGCAAAGAGGTACCAAAATGGTGATAGAGTAGAACATAGTAAATGAATAAAGAGGTAAATGATTGTTGCCTGTGAGCAGTGTCAGGATGGTCCAGTCCAAGGCAACGTTCATTAATAATTAGTTCCTTGTGCTGTTGCATGATGGCTCCAGCCATATCTCCGGCATGATATAAAACCATGGCCAAGTAGCTGATTATGAAATGTTTAATTAAAACATCATGATAGAACTAGCACTAGTAAATTCAACTCCAAAAGAAAGCCAATTTTTTGATGCCTTGATTAATGACAATAACAGACAGATAGATAGATAGATACAGTACAACAATAATTACCGGCAACAATTAGCAACCTCTCGATGCATTGGACCAGTAACCTGCATTTTATGCTCATGCATGATCATAATGCACAAAAAAAATGAGCCGCGACAGACCATTCAAAAATAAATGATTGTACCTGCTGTAGTATAGCAAAAGCCTCGGAAAATAGTGTGTATGCCTCGCTAAGCATTCCCTGAAAAAAAGGAAAAGAAACTTCTAATGTTTCACAGTAACGAGTACAATAACACCTCTTGATCACAGAGAGTGAAATTAATTTTCAGGAGAAAATTGTGAAAGTCTGGTTACTCAACTCAACATATTTGAGTAAAAGGATAGAGCATAACCAAGTACACTTTTTCATATAAAAGTGTCAAGATGGATGACTTCCTCTGAGAACAAACACACCTGAATCTGGCACTGCAAATTTAATTATACAACTTGTAATTTTTCTTCTAGCATGTTACTTACCTCTGCTAATTGAATCTTTCCTGTCTCAACGAGTTCCTTGGCTTCAGAACAAACTGGAATGGAATGCTTCACCACAGGTTGTAGATTCAATATATCTGAAACTTGGAAAGGCGTTGGGGAGTCCAGATCAAACTTGCGAGCAGCAAGGGTGATTCCGACCTATAAAAAAATAATGATATGAATAATACTGGCTCAGTGCTATTTCATGAGCACAACGGATACATACAACAAAATGAAAAGGCAGTGACTAGGCAACGTCATTGAACTTTTACTGCAATTCACCACAAATTCTGCTTCCATGAATAAATTCAATGTCAAGATATGGAACTCAAGCTCGCAGCTTCAAAGCAAAAAAAATAACACATACACCTAGACAGCACACCTATGCTACATATTCTATTAGAACAGGGATTCCCCCATTGATCACATGCTGTAACCTGGAAATAAATGGGGATTAATTCAAATACTTTTGTGAAGGGTGAAGACGACATATAGCACACTGTCATTTCCATCTCCTAATAATTAAGCGGTGATGCTTGCACCTTTGTGGAATGAAATTCAAATATATTCTCAATCATCGTGAAAAGTAGTTACCTTTTGGCAAAGATTTCGGACTACGGAAATTTTCCTCACCCTCAGCCTTGCATCTTTTGGCAACTCGAACTGCAGATTCAAACAATTAAAAAAAATGCTTCCGCCAAGCAGATGTAGAATAAATCAAGCAACACAAAGATACCTGATATTTAAGTTTTGAAAATTCCTCGATGTCAAGCCACAAACTTTCAGAGGTAATACTCAAATACAAAGATTGCTTCTTCCTTGCATATGCTCTAAACTTGGTTTGTGCCTTGGGCAACTTACCAGATACCTGATGCCCTATATGAACCTTTGAGATTTGCAATTATGGAAGTCAGCATAACTGGACACAATTTGGCCAAATGTGCAAAAAAACAGCAGATGGCTAACAGCTGTATTGATAACAATGATTCATTTACATGGAGCAAAGGGAAATATTGAAGCAGGAAACACCTAAATAGAATCTCTAAATCAAGTGAAGGAAAAGAATAATGGGGCATGGGCATGACAAGCATTCACAAAACAAAAGTACTGTTTGCCAACCTTCTTCTGGTTTTTGGGAGGTGTGCTGTTTGTAACACCTTTAGATGACACAGACTGGACAGTTCCAAAAAAACAGTTGAAAAAATATGACATTGCATGCCCAAGATCATGATCCTCTGTCTCCCGTAATATGTCCTGCAGGTCCAGTAGAATAGGTGGTAATAAATAGGTAACTTCGTTATGACATATATAACAAAAAAATCTAGCCTTTGAAAAGAGTATACAAACAAAAGAAATTTAGAATTGGTAATATCTTCAACTCCAGATAATAGCTTCACCTCCTAACCATTCATGAAGATCAGTTCAAACTCAGAATACAAAAGCATCCCAAACATCAAGGCACTTTATATGTAAGAAGAAAAGAAGTGAAATACATAATGGGTTTCTTAAAAACAAAACCAACACAGAGTCCGTTTGAAGTTAGATTTCGGTAACAAGGTGAGAATAGATGCAAAATTCGTGGTTTAGTGTTGAGGTTGACAGCTCATTAATTAAAATAATGTGATTTTAAGAGTTTTCAGGACAACAAAGTTGTTGGCCATCAAATTTTCATCAGCGGCTGAAATCGTTAATAACATACACAACACAGTATAAGCAACCTCATTTCCAAGTAAGATACAAAATTTCCCTGTCAAATGGATGGTCACCTTGATAATGTGCTTAGCAGATCTGACAACAATCTCAGTAGAACAAAGATCCCATAGATGAGGCATGTCTTTGGTACCTTCAGCAACCTGTAGCACAATCCAAATAAAATATCAGTCAGTTGAAGCTAGCACATTAGAGATTGCAGAACTATAAACCTTAGTTTCCCAGTTAAAGCTTCAAAACCCAAGTATGCGATCAGATCAGAAAAGCAAATTGAAAACCCATTCTGCACTTATTATTACTTTTCCGATATATCGAACGTTAATCCCGTGGGCATGAAGAGCTTCAGTTAAAGTTTGCCCATCCATTGGCGAAACCTCAAGGGTACGAAGATCTTGTATGAATTTAGGTAGCACAACATCTTTAAGATATAGACTTGCTTTCCGCACATGTTCTTCATCTGCAGTGATCTCCTGAGAATATTGTGGGTGGAATATCAACGAACATCCCAGATGTATGGTAAAACAGAAGGCGAGTTAAAAAAATCACAAGATACCTCTTGATTCCCAGCAAGCTTAAATTCAGTAAAAACATTGGGATTGAATACTATCTCACTTTTTGCGTCTTTACTTTCAGAACGAGAACCACTTTCTTGAAAGTGTTTCTTCACACCATTTTCCACAGTCTGCAGCAATCCATTAACAATCACATAAGACCAGCAATATGAGCAGCTACACTTAAAACTAGATATATGCCAGAGTAAATACAGTAGATTAGTAACAGAATTATGTAATAAAATCTCAAGGGCATGCAACCTAAATTGCAGTCTTTTCAATTGAAGTTGTGATGTTCTACAATGTTGCAGCAGCTGGAGATACACACACTAGAATGTATTAAAATTCGGTCAAAGTGACTAAAAATTGCATTCTGTACAGAGCTCATCACAGTTGTGGTTCTATAATTTTACAGCAATTACCCAAGACTGGGGAAAATCAACTTAAAATCTGCAAAGTACACCTAGTCCATTCATATATGCCAACTCTTATGATCACTAAGTGCAAGGTATTATCCTTCTGATTTTCGGCCAATAATGGAGGATAGTATTTACAGTACATATACTGTGTTGAAAGAAGTGGCATTGAAATGTTGGTCCCAGCGTAACACATTTTCTTGTGTAATTTAGACCGGCAAACTTTACGAACAAGCTCCCTAACTTCATCCGACTTTGATAGGCACGGCTGTAAGATGACATGTGCCCGGAAAATGTGATAGGACACATCAATTTGGCTAACACGCACTTCAAAACAAATTTATTTTCAGGACACCATATGTAGAGGCCACTCTGTAGTTACTCCACAAAACATTTACCTGTGTGTCACTATTTAATGTTGCATTTTCCGTGGCTTTATTCACTTCTTCCGTGTTACTAATGCTTGATTCTTCAGAGGCAACAATAGCCTCTTCAGATTCAACCACACATTCAGGATTTTCACCCGCTGCAGCCTATTCATTAAATCATGCAAAAGCTTACAAATCCACAATATCCAAATATTTTAGAAGATATGCTGATCAAGAAAAAGTCTAATCTAGAAGAGCAAATGGCAGTCTGTCATTGGTTCAAGATCTTACATGGCAAAATGCAGTTATCAGTTCAGGCCTCAAAATACAAAATCTGGAACCTGGTGCAGTATAATTTGCATCGCGCGGAGTGACTCTCATCAAGTCCAAAAGATAATGTCTGAACAAAAAAACACTGTTAAGACCTAAAATGTGGCAAGACATGAAAAGTGTGAAGCACGAATGATAGATGTAAAATCATATCCGCACGGATTGGTCCCTAGAGAACCGCACATACCCACCGAGCCTCCAGACCAAGGAAAAGAAAGATAATTAAAATATCAACAAAAAAATGGCTCCAATGTCTATCCTTCAAGAAATATACCGATACTGATGCATTTGCAAGAAATGTTGGATTATGTCACAAAGGAAAATATCTCTAACAGAAGCTAAATAGAGGAGTTACCACACAATTTTGATGGAGAAAATTTCACCTGTCATCGCTACCGACTATTCCCTTACACTCAACAGGAGCAGCTAGCTTGAAAACTTTACCAGAACCATCCAGCACAGTATGCTCCTTCAGATGAAGACGTTTAGCAGCTTCCAGTACCTACAAAATAGATAGATAAAGATAAATATGTAATACATCAGATGAAGGCATTAATACGAAAACTACATGCAAAATAATTTAATTTTTAACTTGATATAATAGATAAGACAACTACACAGAGCTTATACGCAATCAGCATATTGGGATCAAAACAGCACAGATAAATGTTGGGGTCAAACATCATAACCTAGAGAATACTGCCTTTGGACATTTCAAAAAGCTGGACTTTAATGGCATACCAAATTCCACTTATATGCCAATCGCATTTGTATAGCAATATAAGCGGTAACCGAGGTATAATCCCTGATTTCCATAAGGTGGATAGAGATTTAAATTTTTTTAAAGCTCTACAGAAGTATTTAACTAGATATAGATTGACGATGGAAACTATATATACATACTGATTCAGAAAATAACTTATCCTAGGATGGCTGAGCTATTTGTACCTTGGAATGAAAATCTTCATTCCAGCATATTCTCTTTCCGTTGTCAACAGAACCATACAAAAGGGATTCAGACTTGTCACCTTGAAGAATTCCTGGCAAAACACTCTGAGAAAAGAGGAAAGGAAGTGTATAACACAACCCAAAAAGAATTATTACCCCAAGAGCAAAAGCATCTTATTGCATCAATATGTTCAGTAAAAGAATGAAAGCTGTAAATGATAATGTAGCATAATGAGATGATTATCGGATATGGTAGAAAGCTCCATTTTCTTTAGCCAACACTCGATTCTATTGAACTTTGACTGTTTGACATCTAAAATACTATTAAGCTTACTGCTCTCTATTCCAGATAAGTATGGAAACACACCTGTGCTACAACTCTATGACCTCGGTAATCAATTATTGCCATAGCAAGATTGTACAACCCTGGAATATCAGCTTCTTGGTACGCCTTGGTACCTCTCAAATCATTGTTAGCACTTGCATATGTGGCCTGTTCACTTTCAGCTAACTGGGCCTCTGCAGGCATATCAGGGGATAAGGCATCAACATCATTATTATTTTCTGTATCGCGGACAGCAGACTCATCTGCATCAGAAAATTTAGAAGGTCTTTGGGGCAAATTGTTATATGGCTTCTCAGAAGAACTCTGCAATGAGGCTACGTTTTCAACTTTAGTGTTATCTTCGGATGACTGCTTTCGTGACAGTTGATCAAGATCAGCATCAACCGCAAAACTGAAGAATATGTTGTTGTGAACATACCTAAGTAGTGACAATATACCAGTATTAATGAAAGAAAAGTTAATCCTAAATGGAAGTTCTGGGGAAAGTGGAAGTGAAAAGCACAAATACGAAAGACTACAGAGAGAACACACAGACTAGAGAGAGAACACAATACACAAACATGTATACTACTCAATACTTACATATGGAAGCAATCTGGATCAGTTGGATTAATAGGAGGAATACATCTGCTAATCACCCCAATAGCACCACTGGTAGCAGCATCAACAAAGTCTGATGTCACTTTGTAGAGAGCCCGATCTCTCAAAATCCTACAATAGCAATACAGACAGTGAGCAACTCAAATTGACTTGATCTTACTATAGTATTACTAAATAGGCCATGAATATGCAAACATGTAAAATGTGTGCACCTCTCCTGATGTGTAGAATGGGGAAAATCTCGACAAGACTGTAACTCTTCATTCCAATCTCTTTGCATGCCAATCAACTCACTTCCAAAAGAAAGGGTAAGCGAATTTTCAGCCCTAGCTGCATCGCGCTTGTGATCTGAAATTAACATCATCCATGAAACCAGTAGAGAAAAATAGATTAAAAAAACCTACCGATCAAAACTGTTGTAACAGTTGCAATAATTCAATTCCACCACAAAGATTGAGAGAAAATGAAAAGCTAAGAAAATCCAAACGGCTTGATAAAATGGGACAGTAAAAATAGAAAAAGAGGAATGTGGTTTCGCTTAGATCACTGTGAAGTAAAATGAATGGCAATAAGTTAACTGCATTCAATATAATCAATAAAAAATGTTAATTACACTCAAGTGACTATATACCAATAGAACAAAATGAATGAACTAAAATAAAAGCCAAGATTAACAATATGTTAATTGCATACTGAAACTAACCAAAAAGGAAAATATAGACAATAAAAAAGTTGACTACACTAAACGTGACTATATAACCAACAGAACTGAATGAACCAACTAGCATAAAAGCCAAGATTTATTAAACGAGTCTCTAGTAAAATAATCTAAGCACCAAGACTCCACCTCTGGTAATGAATCTTCTCCAGGTACTACCATAAAATGTCTTATATAAAGCACCAAATCAAGTCAAGTCCTGATGACTTGCACACCATCTAAATAACACGCAATCGCGCTCAAGCAATTTTGAAAATCAACATAAGATTATGAAAAAAAATTCAGATACTAAGATAGCAATTTCAAAGTACAGCTTCGGGGATGATATATAACTGAACAAGTCGAAAATTATTTTTTCATAACATAGGAAAAAGGACTCAAATGAGAAGAAGTTCCTCTATATGACCAAGAGAGACTTCAGATGACTGAGAGAAGAACTGAAGATAACTTGGTGATGGTCAACATGCTCAAAAACACAAGACACGATACGCTAAATCTAAAAGATTATCTCCTCAACCAGCCCAATCAAAGACTGAGATGCTTAATGTCTATTACATGGAGATTAGTAAGACAAATTGAATACATTATCTCATAAATCTCAATGACCCAAGCATCAAATTAACTGTCAGAGATATATGAACATACCAGGAACAGGATACGAGCCAATCCATGAATTTGGTTGTAATAGAGATTGAACATTTTCAAAGGGATGTGCAGAGGCCTTCTGCTCCAAGATTTCGCGAAAAGCTTGAATACGAAAAGAAAAGGAAAGTGATATACCACACATTAGATTTTAGACAATGGGGCACAAATTATTGTATCGAACAGAAATCAATTTGTGGTACCTTTCTTGAATTTAGGGCTTATTTTTTGCAAAAGCCCAACAAGAGTCGTAGCTTCAAAAGCTGATTTGTTAGGCCTTGGATCAAGTACGTTCCCAAGGCTGGAGTTAACGTAGAAAGCTTTAGTAGTTCCTGTAATACAATATTTGTTTCCTTCCAAAGTTACCATGTCCAAATAAATTAAGTCTCCAGAAAGCCTACATGCAGCAAGAAACAAACTCAGTAAATAGCAAGCGGCTTCTGAAGGAAATAAAATTGACAGTGTCAAATCTTGAGAGCAAGCGAACTTCATAAAATTCAATGAGCTCAAGTAGTGTGAAAATGCTTTAGAATTTGGACAACCTTCTGTAGCTTGGAGGAGGATTCAATGATGAGAAAACAATACTTTCCACACATTTAATCTCTTTAGAAGGTGATGACAATAGGTTAGTTAGAGAGCCAGAAGCAACATCCATGAAACCCAAATTATCAAGTTCGGGCACCTCAGCTTTCACAACATCTATATGTGTAAAAATATGGTACCCAAATGAGAATTAAATACAAAGAGAAAACTAAAACGAGAAACCAAAATAAATAAAGGCTGAACAGGTAAAAAACCTGATTTTCCAGATGCAATTTTCCGTATCTCATGTTGTAGAGCAAGAGTAGTGGACAAAGAAGAATGCAGCGTTGAAAGAGAAATCAATTCTCTAGTTCGATGGACATGTGCTCTGATAGATCGATCATCATATAATGCTGCAAGTAATAGATTTAAGTTATAACACGGGCAACAATTGCAGAAATAAATGGTAAATGCATGCCGTGAAAATATATGCGCAAGACAGAACTGGTATGATTGATGAGATTACCATGAACCATCTCCAAAACGCAGCTCCCACTAGTAATATCAGCCACTTCACATATTTCATTATAATCTTCAAGATGATGAACAGAACCATCTGTATGCAATAGCAAATCATAGCAAGTACAGAAACATGTCTCTGGAGCATCAAGAAGAAATTGCCTCACATCCATCACAGAATCTCCTGGACTTAACTGCAAACACCAATAAATTTTGTGATAAGAAGCATATACAAATAAAATCATAATGTCAATTGTCGGTTGAAGAAGATAAAAAAAAAAATTGCCATATGAATAGATTTAGAAAAAAGTACTCATTCACTTCTGAATCAATTGTAAACATGGAGGAAAATTGTCATACTGTACATTCTATGTATTTAGACTGAAACTGAAAAGGTACGCCTGCTTACTTGCAGCTCAAGCTTATCGCCTCCTTGTGTTTTAACAGAAACGGGATAAAGATTAACCTCAGCTGCAAAAGAAGGAAACAGTGATCATTGAGTCAGTTATAAATTGAATGCATAATAAAGTGTGAGCCTAATGTGTGTCAGTATGTGTAGGTGTACGTGTATGAGCAGATTTTTGCAATAAGCCAAGTGGCAACCATTGAAATTGGGAAACCTAACGGTAGAATGTGGGGGAAAATATAAACATAAGAGGGCCTTCGGAAAAGGAAAAGATCCTTCTTGGGGTAATTCAAAGTACCCAGATTCTGTCAGGGAATCAACTCTAACTCTACAAGCCATCAAAAATATACTGCAAAACTTTCCTTTTTATTGTTTCGATAAAGCTTTACCAGAAAAAGTCAAAACTGCTCCTTCGTGGTGTAACTTCGCTATCCTAAAAGTGGAGCGAATTTGTCATAATTACAAAAGGACCGAAAAATAGGAGGATCTTGAACACTACCTTGTTTTGATGGATGCTGTTGGGACAAAGTTCCCTTATCCTTTACCTCAGACTTTAGTTCAGTTGATTCATTTGAGCCTGCGTCACCGTTAGCATGTGTTTCCCTTGGGCTATCATTCGAGGGGGGATTGGAGGAGAGTGGTTGTTCGACTAACCCTTTGCGATTCCTCCCCCTATTCGACTTCCCAGCCATCTCTACCCTTAAATCATGAAATGAACTCATAAAAATATGCAAAAAAACGCATACTTCTGATAAAACTGAAGGGTTGTCAAAGTTCTCAAAGCAAGGTCCCGTTTAAGGCTTTGATGATGAAACAACAATTACCAAGCATTCAAAAGAAAACACAGGCAACTGAACATAAAAATAAAACTTGAAACAGGACGTCCCAAGAGTTTAATTTCATCACTTTCCAAACAAGGAATGCGCATTGAACCATGAAAAAAGTTGAAAAAATGACCATTCCCATATCTAGGACCAATGGAATCCTGATAAAAGAAGCTTCAAGAAAATGAAAAAAAAATTCAAGTCCATGGCCAAATCATCTAAACGCATAGCCGTCGAGAAACCCATTAATTTAAATCATCCAAATGTGAACAAACAATGCCAATAAACAACAAGATCATTGGAAATCAATAGATTATCTTAGAATAGACCTTCACAGAAGCTAGCCACCGAAGAACAAACCCTCGTATATACATGTATTAAGCGAACATGAAATGAAAACCAGGTTCTGTCAAAAAATGGTAGCAAAACAATACCAATTACAATCGTAGCACGATTGTCTGAGTAGCAGCAGGGCGTGGTTCTCCGGTTTGTGTTGCGTGCAATGATTTGTGGGGTTTGCGGGGCTGCTGAGGTTTTAAGTTAGGGGAGTAGGTAAAGAGGAGAGAATGGCCGAGAGACGGCGGATTCTTCACCAGATTTATAGTACTCAATAATTAGTACTTGCCATTTCACACACACACAAATATATATATACACACAAACACATTACATTTATTTATTATAATATAGTGTATTCGTAAATACTATATATATAAGCATATGTACTAATATATGGTCCGCAATTGTATGCGTAATCATTGACCATAAATATTTACGATAAATCCGATATGTTAGTATAAATGTGTGTATATATTATGAAAGAAATATGTCTTCAGAATTGATTAGAAGGATATTTGGCTAAACTTATTAAAGCAGTTTATAACCTATTAAAACTTGTAAACTATTTTAGTTGTTTACAAGCTGTTACTTTTAAAATAAACACTTAAAATGTTCGGATAATCTTATCATTAAAATTATCAAAAAATCATAAAATGAATAATTTAGAAAATTGATATTGTAAAAATCTTTTTAAAAAATAAATATTTAATGTTATCTTTTCACATATATAATAAAAAAATTTGTTCGAGTACATATATAGATATTTTGGAAGAGTAAACTGTTAAATAAGATATTTAAAAAAAAAACAGGTGTGAACTTACAATTTTAAATTTTTTAAGAGCTTCATAAGTTTTAAAACAACTTACAAACTATTTTGGAGAATTTATAAGTTCATCCAACCACCACCTAAATATATAAATTGGTAAGATCATCATATGGATTTGTTATTTACATTGGACTGTCCCTTGAAAACTTGAACTGAGATTATAGTGGCTTTAACGATAGTGTTTTTTTTCCCTTGGAACGAAAAGTTATTATGTGTGTTGCAAATATATCATATGTTCTACCTTAAGGTACTGTTCATCTTGCATTATGGAACATTGGAACTAATAACGATATCATAATCATATTATATCACATGTTCGATTGAATCAGATCTTTAATTATTTATCTAACATCATTTAAATTATTAATATAAAAAATAAAATATTATCCCTCGACATATTATTTTCATTATAAAGGTTAAAATATAATTTAACAATTTATCGCAAATTCATTAAACCAAACATTTATTATTATCAAATGTTTCCAAGTGACTATCATTCATATTCTACACAAGTCATGTTATCTTGCGTCAGAAAGGCATCCGACTTTTTGAGGATGGCTTTTCTATACATGCTTGCTGTTCTTTTGATGTTGGAGATGATACTAACTTTTCTATGAAAATAACATACCTTCACTTTGTCGGCTTGTAAGCAACTTTTTTTTTAACAGAAAAACGATATATATATAGTTATTTTTAAAGTTCATGGGATAATTGTTCCAAAAAAACAAAATTATTATTACTTGGAATCCACTTAAACGGTGTTATGACGATAATACACGCTATTGTTTTACTTGGCATGCATGCAAAATTCTATGCAAAGATGAGATCAATCAAAAACAGTGAACAAACATTCCAATTTCATTCATACTACTCGCTAATTTTCACAATTCTGAAAACCAAACATTGTATATATGTATAGTACTGCTACTCCTTCTTTGACATATACTCAAGATTTTTCCTCCATATCCCTTTGTTTCTCCAGGAGTACTGAGTCCATCTTCTCTGCGGCAGCCTAATATTCCGTCGCCGCCTTTTCTTTGCAATTATGGACTTCAGTCGATCACAGCAATTTTTTTATGCTGACTACAGTTTTTATGTTGGCCAATCGTAGGGCTCGATGTTCGGCCAATATCACCTTCAATTCTGCAACATGCCTGCGAGGCGGAGAAAAACTAAAAGAGAGGATAGTGACGGAAGAAAGAGAGTTGCAGAGAAGAGTGGGAAATGATTTGACTTGAAGTATCTACATCATTAAGTGTGTATATACATTAGCGTGGAATACCTGAATATATTTGCAAATGTTGGTAACATGGATTTAATAATTTATTTTTTTAACAAGAATAATGAAGTTTATATTTACATTTATAAACATAATTTTGCATGCTTTCTATGACAAAATATAGCAAATGGTTGAGCAGTGATTTCCTCGAACCTGTCCACGAATCACATAATTTATTCTATATGTGCTGTTCTACAACCTTAAGTTACCCTACGAACATTTTATCAGTATCAGTTTTTATCTAATATGATAAAATCTGGAAACTTAGGTGTTCTTGTCGCATTTCCTTTCTCAATCAATCCTGAAACATCTTTATCCTGAGCCTGCGTGATGTGGACGGCGACGTGGGTGTAGCAGATGTTGGCCGTCCTTGGATGGTCGACAGCGGCCGACAATATCGCCAAAGAAGGTAGCGGCGACGGTTGATTTAAATTTAGGGCCAGGGTTTCGAGGTTTTTTGGGGCAATTCGAAAAGATTGGATTTAATTGGATCACTTGGTAATTTTGTTTATTTTCCAAAATTAAGGATTTTGTTGCAAAGGGCCAGTGTACATTCCAAGAGCTAGGGTTTTTAAAAATTTTCGGACATGGGCTACTATAAAATTTTCGTCAAAATATTTGCATTTTTGAAAAGGTACAAAATTCACAAAATTGGATTTCAAAAAATGTTATTAATCGAACTAGGATTTAATAACTGTTCTGGTACCAATAATAAGAATTTAATCATGATTATTAATATGACACAAAACGAAAAACGGATCAATAATTACATCATGTCATTGAACTTGACGATTAACTTTAAACAACATTTGAACAAGCAACAAACTTACTTTGTTTCAGAGTCATCTAAGCACTTTAGATATCAAAACAGATGATGCGAATACTTTTAGAGTGGTGTATGTTTAGGGACATAGAGACAATATTTATATATGATTGTGTCATTAACAATTCAATGACTGATCTCGATGAAATATCTATTTCTTACGATTGATTTAGAATTTTGATTGATTATACACGTCTAAATTTTTCAATATATATAATAAATATTGAAAGATATACAAAATCGAATCATAGTAAAATCTATAAGTCACTTATGCCATCTAAATAAAATATTTCCAATAGGAATCACTAGTTAAATTTATTGATGCTTCAATGTTTTTGGTCATTAAGTTTATTAGTACTTCTCATAGTTGAATGTAGCATCATAAACCATATATTTTCTTAATATATCAGTATCCTCATTCTTGATATATTTCCTATCGTATAATTTTTACCATTCCACTATCGTTTTGAAGAAATTATATCTTTAATTACAACTGTTTGGAGAGATATATCAAGAAATAATGTCACGATTGACCATGTAAATTCAACATCTAAGAGCAGTATAAAGTTTAGTGAACTCTTCTTCTTAAGAATGAACATTTTCATGTTTGTTTCTAGGCCAATTTATATCCAACTTTGCTTTAAAGTGGACGTGGGATTAGTATCACAAACTAGTAGTATTACACTTGAACTAGGAGGTGATCCGATCCTATCGATAACTGAAACAATTCAAAATGCTGAAATGAACTCAATGTCACGCGCGGCTCAACCAAACAATGTGCTCACTGTAGACATGAATCAACTGTAACATAAGAGTTAGATTAGAAACACCAAACACACATCCACCCCAAATCAACCCTCTATAAAAATCCAAAAACTCCCCACATCCAATCCACACAAGAAGAAACCACAACACCTGCTACCAATTCCCATTCCAAAAAGCCAAACAGAATGAGCACTTCCATCTGGAAAGTTGTCCCTTTACTGATGCTTGTAATGCTGATAGCATGCCCATTTCAAGAGATCAAGGCTCATCCTTGTGGTGGCACGTTCTTTTCGGCTCTCATTCAGCTCATTCCTTGCAGGGGAGCAGTGAATCCATTCAGCCCCGTTCCACCAAATGAGTCCTGCTGTGCTGCAGTCAAGGCACTTGGTCAGCCTTGCTTGTGCATACTTGTGAATGGTCCCCCAATTTCGGGAGTCGACCGTGAACTCGCCAAGCAGCTGCCTGAGAAGTGCATTGCAAACTTCGAACCATGTATATATAGATATAAACAATATAATTTACAAGCACCCCACACTCTACCTATTTGTGCTGATTTGAATGTTTTGTTGTGCAGGTGAAATTGCAAAGTGAGAAGTTTAAAGAGCGGGGAGAACAAGTGCATGAATAAGTATGTGGCTTTATGAAGTTCTCTGGCCACTTTTATTATATTAGCTAGTCTCGATTCAATGGAGTTTTCCTAGTCTGGCATTTGATGCTTATGCTTTCTAGTATTGCTGTCTTTTTGGTTATCCCAGTATAATATATTTCGATTGCATTGAGCTTGAGATTTTTATGCATTAGTCAATTTAGTTAACGCCAGCGTTATAAAAATGGATGTCAGCAACGAACTCGCTGCAAAAGCTTTCAAATTTTTAAACATATCATTTAGTAAAAAAACGTTAAAGACTTCGAACATTCAATAGAAGATCAATTTATGTGAAGACAGCTTCATAACAAGCAACTGTCTTTATGGAAACTTGCTTTCAACTAAATTGTGACAGACTAATCTGTTTAACGGTTTATTCTCATGTATTTAAAGATATCTTTTAAGAAAATATTTTACTATACAGATAAATGAATCCTGAATCATCAATACAACAGAACAAAATTTTAGACGCATTTGCTAAGTGAATTTTAGATAACTATCTGTTTGACAGCCAGATGGACGATTGATCTTAATCCATGGAGCTCACATTTGGATAGAAGGATCCATTTAATGTTCTAGACACGAATACTTAAAATGGTGAATTTGAAATCCATGGAAAACCCCAACAAGCAACATGGTTTGGTCATGAATTTGAAATCATTAATTTTGAACCCCGAATCAAAACCCATCCTATGTATCCTTCAGCCTAAGACTAGAACGAAACAGTGTCTCGTGCTAACCATTTAGCCAGTGGTGGTGCAGTGTTTGGTTTTTAAGGACTTGGATTCAAATTCAAGAAACATGAAGTGCCGATGTGGGTTAAGAAAATGGAAACAAGAAACAGCATCCATAAAATAAAATCAATGGGCAAGATCAATCCTGCTTACCTTCTCTCCAGCCCATTTTCGACAAAAGTTTCTGACCAACATTATCGGCCTGAATTTTTGTTTTATCCGTCATTTCCTTCCAAGCTTTTTGTGCAGATGCATCATTACATGTAGCAAAAAACTTTTCAAGCTCTTCAGGAGGAAAATATCACCCATGTGATGCCCATTCTCAGCAGGAGCTGCATGAGGCATTTTTATAAGAAGCTATTAAAATCAAAATAGGAGCAGCACTATGAGACTCTGCATGCGGCACAAGGGAAAATCTTCGAGTAAACAATAAAATGAATACCAACCATGGAGGGAAGCAGGTGGTGGCATCTCATCCTTTGAGGCTTTTGGGGGCCTCCGCATCTACTTCTACAGCGGCCTTCTTCATGTAATATTCCATCATTGCAATTGGGTCCGAACCAGTTGGCGTGCTTGATTCACCTACCAGATAAATTGGAAAAGATGGTATGCCAAGATACTAAACGCTTGTCCAAAACATGAATGGGCATTTTCATCCCAGAAAGAAAAGAAACAAGCCTAACCAAAGATAAGCTTCTCAGCAAAAGTGAAGATGGAATATAAGTAGAGGTCTTTTCAAAATTTTACTTCTTACATTTTTTTAACATGAAAAGTTTTTTATGGAGGGTCTTTTTATATAATTGTCTTCCAACGATAAAATATCTACCCTTACTGATGCACCACGAAGATTAAATTCAGAGCTTGAAGGCCAAAACAAGATGAAAGGAGAGGAAAATAAAAAAAAATACCGTATCACGAGCAGATCCAGTACTCTCTGTGACTTCATATAAAGCTGATGCTGGAGTTGGATACTTGGAATGCTGATGATAAGATGCCTCTGAAAACTATGTTGTACTGGGAGTTGCAGCACCTACGTTATAGATCCAGCATAGTATGGCAAACAATGTTAGAAAGAGAAAAGTCTTGAAGGCAAATGATAACTGTAAATATTGGATTACTAGTTCTTTGACTCACAATTATTATTCTCAACTGAAAGCCCATGGTGTTACCATCCAAAATAGTTAAATTAGTTTGTCACGCAACCAATAGTAAATCAATAGTCTGTTGCAGCAAGAAAATCATGTTCTTATCGCATCTCACATGAAAGTTAAAGTACTCAATGGATGTTTCGAAACAAGTCGACTCCATATGATCTAGTCATAGTCCACCCAAAGAAAAATGCAGGATCACTAAGCAAACTCAAGGAACAGATACACTAACCACTTGGTGATGACTGGGAATCCCTGGTTTCAGACAAAGTCTTTTGCTCTTTCTCTAAGCCTACATTAATACTTGAAATCCGAACAATATTCATCAAATAAAAACATGGAGGGAAAAGTATCAAAGAAAATTTCGGTTACGATTATAAGCTTTCATTAAAACTGTACAGCTGATTTTTAAAATTAAAGGCAAAAATCCTTTTCTAACCTCTAATGTGTCATTCCCATAAATCAAAAGGACGACGCAAAAAAAAATTGTAAAAGAAGTCCTTGGTATGGTTAGGCTCAAGATACATGATCAAAAGATAAATATAGGTTCAGCAAATTATCATAACAACAAATAATACACAGATATTTGATTCCGAATTATGGTCCAAAAGATATAGGAAAATAAGTTTGTATAACTGTTTTAATCCACCAAATGTAAAATGATTTAGCACCAGAAATATAGACAACATACGTGAAGGGTGTATCTCCAGGATTTTTCTGTCGTGTTACATGCTCAAACTGCCTTGCATTCTTGGCCACAAAACTAGTTAATTTGTCTGCAACTTTCCTCACTGTGGGACACTTGGCAAAGGTGGTGCAGCATGTACTAAAGAACTGATCGATACTCAAGGGAATGCAAGTTAATTCAAACTACTCTTGTAGCAGGCCTGCCAAATATCCAAATCTTTCTGTGAACATCTCCTCGCACCCATGTCGATAGAGACGTAAGTTATAGCTGCATTCATCAGATAAAAGTAATTCAAAAAATATCTTCCCTATCTCTCTTTCATCAGTTCAGGCTAAATCCAAGCTCCTATACCTAAAATATCATATGGTGCTCTACTGAAGACTATATAGACCATTGAAGCAATAATGACATAAGACTCTAAGCAACTCAAGAAAGGTTTGACTTCGACAATATCAAAGTGAAATAAATACGGTGAGCAGGCTAACGATGACAGAAACACAGAGCAAAAGTACAATTTTTGAAAGTGTAGTTTGAGGAAGCAAATGCAAGTACAGACAGATTAAAAGACTAGGTTCAAGTGACAAAAAACAGGAACGACATAAATTAACGGCAACCTCGGAATCAGTATGCTTGAAATCATAATAAGAGGGAGTAATTACCAAAATCAACTTGCTCAGATGAACTATTAGGTTTATCAGGCTGACCCAACTTCTGCCGCTTCATCGGAACATCATCTGAGTGATTTCTAACATCATTTTCATCCCCGTCCAAGCCTAACAGCAGGTGCAACCAATATTTATTTTTGTTTCAAGCTAAAGGCAAGTTTTTCCACTCGAAGGCATTTAAATTTTTTTGGGACGCAGTTTGACTTGACTTCCATGGCTGGTTTACCAATTACAGTTTTCGGAGCTGAATTTGCAAGTGTGCCTGAGACTGCCCTAGATTTATCCGGTATCTCATTCTTCTTTTCCTTCTCCTGTTGAAGATGTTTACATCTCTCCAGGAATGATCCATCATTGACAAATAAACTAGCATTTAACGCTTTATCCATGGAGGAACTCAGAGTTGGTTCCAGCTACAGGTATGTGAAAAGTAACCTCAAACTATGTTTGTCACAAAAAGCCGAATTCTTTTATTCTTCCATCTTTGAAAAAATACATCTTCTGCACCATCGCAAAAACATTATCTCGAGGAAAAGAAGTTTTTTTGTATCAACCAAGTATTACCAGTAACTGTTAAGATGCAGAGTAAACAAAAGGGCAAAAAGAATCAAATGATTCTATCCATTTCCATCTGTTTATGTCCCCACATGCATTGTATGAACAACACAGAACTACAATCACAATAAAATGAAAAGGAAGAAGCATGGGGCAAATCATACATTCCATACAATTCATTACAAAATGGAAATATGCGTAAAGCTAAACAATGCAACTTTTAGAAACTAAAAATCGTAAAACACCATAAGCGATCCCCCAGAAAATCCGGAAAAACAAGGAATAATCAGCAAAATTAAACCCCGTTTACATCGATCACAATCAAACTCCTCATACGTAATCTAGAATTTCAATAAATACAAAAAAAAAAAAAGAATGGCTCAGATCGATTAAAGAACCGTACTGATGGTAAAACCAGGAGAACCAAATTAATAGAACTATCATCTAAAGGAACAATTTTTTATGTAAAACCCACGCACCATAAGTTCAACGAACAAAACCATTCATTTACATCAGATAAATTTCTTTACCTAGCACTCGAATCCCGTCAAGTCGATGAAGTGAGCATTAGGAAGATAAATTGACTTTCAACCATTCCCCGGGAAAAATGGTTGCTTTTTTGCACAAAATAGTAAAATATAATATATAGAACCCGGGGACCGGGGTTGATATTTATTTTCCGGCTCCTTTTTTTTTTTTATGTTTAAAGCGAATGGTTTTCTTTCTTCCTCCTTGGAAAAGAAAGAAATGGAACATATCTTTTATTACAGTGGGAAAAGAGATAAAGAAGTGCGTCTGCTTTCTTGCTCTTGAAAATGGAAGCCGCGGGCTTCAGAGCCCTAAGCGCCATAACCTCCTCCTCCACTTTCCGAGCTCGTCCTTTGCTCCTCACCCCATTCTTATCGGCCCGGAGATTCCCATCGTCCATTTCCTCTTCACGCTTCTCTCAGCTTAGCTTTTCGTGTATACGCGACTGTATATATTGTTGCCTAGTTTTTCACTTCGTATATAAGTTTGCGCTGTCAATTAGCAGTGGTCTTCGATTTATTGACCTTCTATGTTGTCTAAGTTGGTAATTTCTGGCGGAAAATGCAGCGAAGAGGTTTCAAGTGAATGCTTTGCATGATGGGGTTCAAAGGGAAGCGGTTGAATCTGTGGAAAACAAATTTCTTCAAGTTGTACTTGTGTCGCCACAGGTATACTGGATTTATTTGGGTGCTGATAATGGTGCTGATTTTTTTTTCGGGTAAAGTAATAAGAATAACTTTTTGGTGGCGTCCAATATGCGAAACTGTGCTGGCATGGCGAAGATGTTTAATGTCATGCGTTTCACCTCAAACCTTATGCAAGCCGCTGTCAACCTCGGCTGCTGAAGTTTTGTGTGTTCCCGTTGTATGCTCATGCTGTAAAATAGCTGGTTTATCCTCACAGTGCGTGTGAAATTAACAATGAGGAGCAAGTTGAGGGTACTTTACGTATTTTGGAGGGGATAAAGTTGTATTTTAAGACATTTACACGAAGGTGGTTGCTTTTTTGGGTTCAAGGTGTTGTGCGGCCTTATCTTGTTGTGCCACTATCGTTGAGTCATCATGTGGATTCTTTGTAGTGATTTATTTAACAAATGAGTCTTTCTAGTGATTAATTAGCCTTTTGGGCATTTGATGAGCTAATGATGACTGATGGGATGCAAGGTTGTATGACTGAGTTGATTTGGGGTAGGGGATTCACAGAAATCAGTCCAAAATCCAAGTATAAAGCTATAAAATGAGTGTTACGAATAATGTTGTTATTGAGCTTCCTGCTGTTGTATGTTTCATTGATGTTGATCAACAAAATAACTTGTGTCGGAATTTAAGGGGAAAAAAGGACGATAATAGTAATATTTTTTAAGCCAAAAGATTCCGACCTATCTCAGTTCAAACGTCAAAGAAAATAAGACTTCCCCTGAAGGAGACATTACTTTGACAATTTATGAAGAGATGTGGTCAATGATGTGTGGGTACTTAAAATTTGCTTTTACTTCTATTGTGATGGATATTCTTTGGATAGGATATCATACCTTCTTGTTCTTAATTCATTGTAGCAATCATCAAAGTTGAATCAATGTGCTGATTGTTTTCTGTCTTACATCAGAAACTAGTTTATTTAGATCCAGTTATGAGATTATATTATTCATTATGTGAAGTATTTGTGGTAGTTCCTGGTATTTTAAATAAATCACTGAAGTGCAAGCATCATTCCTCCTTGCTCGACCTTTTAATTTTTTGATCAGTCTCCTTGTTCTACCTTTATTATTTCATTTTGTTTCAATTGGAAAATTCAGCAAGGAGCTAAGCTATGAGAAACTAGAACAGTACACAACACTGTTGCGGTGGAATCTGTAGGACTTGCTTTCTTAAACTTAAAACAAATGTTTTCCTTTGAATCGCTGACAACTGTAAACAGGCTGGGTCTTAGATTTCTCTTATCCGTGACAGATACCTGGAAATACAGGATGCATTGCCCGAACTTGTGCTGCGTCAGCTGTCAAGTTGCATTTAGTTGAGGTAAAATGTGGCAAGCTTTCATGGATTTTCGAGTTGAGTCTCTAGAAATGAATGGAGTGACAAATTGGATACATTTCTTTGTTACTCTTTTCTTAGACCTGCTACCTAGCTTATTTCAGCCTCTTTCCTCCTTCAGCCATTCGGGTTTCAGGTTGATGATGCAAGGTTAAAGCGTGCTGGACTTGACTACTGGCCGTATCCTTCATTACGATAAACTGGCTGCTTAAATTTTATCATGGTGATCAAATTATGTATTAGCTTAAAATCACAACCACCAAGAAGCATCTCCAAATTCGAGTATCCTTAGGACAAATAATTTTTCATCGTCATCTAGTAACCTGAATTATCATAGCAACACACTTATTTTAAGAAACATTATAGCTTGTAAATCGACATATATGTTTCAAAATATGTTTCAATGAATTAACCATCCTCATCAGATATGTTGTAGTTAAAGTGCACTCTTCATGGTCAGAGTTTCGAGAATACTTCAAGCAAGAGGTTTCTTTTTTTCATTTTCGATGTTATTCGAGTTAATGTGTTATTCTTCTAATATCAGGAGCGAGGACAACTTTGTTCTTGATTATGCAGGATGGAGAAAAGAGGTTGTTAGCATTCACCAAGAGGGGGACAGTTACTCACTCAGTAAGTCTAAAATGAAGCTACCTAGCTTCTGGATTTTTTTGCTTGAGAAAAGATTGAAAATGTAGTTAGTAGGGCTTCTGTCATGTATGGTAAAAAATGGGATGGGATGGAATGAACATTGGTGGGTGCATCTCCAGTTGTCATCCGTTCTTGCAAGTGGTGGTTCCCTAGTTATTTCCCTATTTACAGACCATGATATCCTAGTTCTGTAGTGCCAACTTCGTGCGGAGAAATATATTTCATACATTCCCACACCCTTGATTATTTGGAGAAACAACCAGTTTCTTTTGTATCCCTACTCCACACCAGGCTAAACATGACCAACCTGCTCGAACTCTTTCCACATATTTAGCCTTCTCTTCCTTTCTTCTTAAGCAATCCACACCAGTTATAATATATAGCGGTAATAGGATCGGTAAATTAAATATTTCAGAACTGTAGAACAGTCTAAGTGGCGTGGTTTTTTATTGCTAGACCGCATAGAAAAGCTCTTCAGGGGCAATTGTTGTTTTCGAACAAACATTATATACATGCGAAATGCTATTAACTTTTATTTGTATTTTATCTAGTGAAGTGTGAAGATATTTAAAAATTTAAAGCTCATAAGATGAGGTCTATGATCAACTAAGTTGAACTCTGTATCATGTTCCATTGACTTAAAGTCGATGCTTTTATGACTTTAGGCACGTGAGACACATACTTTCGCACGAGGAAACTGTCTTCCTAGCTACTTGTACCACTGTTTTGATTATGATTTTCAGTTTAACAGAAGGATTTTCCGATGCATTCTCTATTTTTTTTTATTAAGTTTCGATATCACATGAGACAATATTTATCCGAAAATTCAAGTCTCTTACATAAATTGATTCTCACAAACCTTCACAATGAGGCTTCCTCACCTATTTAATCTCTCTCTCTCTCTCTGTCTCTTTTTTCATTTCATTTAAGTACCGAGAAATTATCTATCTGACACTCAGGAATGGACAGTGAGCAAACAGGCCTATAATTCTCTTCTTATTCTAATTCAGCTTCAATGGAGGATATTTTTTTGTTTGTAGTAAATATTTGAAGAAATATTTACTTCTCTCAAACAATTAATGCTCCTCGCAGCTTATGTATCAGATACTACTATGTGCCTCTCTTTTTCCTGCACTTCAGAGGAAAACCAGAAAGTAGCTCATTTTTTAGCTCTGGTCCGAGTATGTGAGGAATATAAATCTGGAAAACTATACTATCTTGTTCAAAATTTGCATCTTTTTTAGCTCAATTCCTAAAGGTCCAAATTTAATGAGGTAGTACCATTCTTAAATTTTACTCGTCAAAGTTCCAGCTGCTGTATTCTAGCACGTCAACCCTTTCTTTATTTCATGGGATGGTTATCAAATGTATGACATGTTGTCTCCTCTTCTAAATTAATTGGTCATTTGTGTCCTTTGAACTACGAAACAGTGCTTATCGACCATTTTACTCTAATACAGTTAACGAGTTATTTGATAGCCTGGAGTGGTGGTAGGCCATCATTTGAGAGGTCTTAAACGTCTGAAAGAACTTATATATGGCTTTTTATTGCTTACACATAATATATGTGTGTATTTTTAATAAAAAGGGATTGTCATGAGGAGGATTTTTACTATGAATCCTCCTGTATGCAGGATTTTTCCTATAGAAAGGGTGATTGGCTTGTGTTCGGCTCGGAAACAAGCGGTTTGCCACCTGAAGCGCTGCTCGATTGTAAAAGCGAGTCACTCGGAGGAGGTACCATTCGAATTCCGATGGTTGAAACGTATGTTAGATGTCTGAATCTGTCCGTGAGTGTTGGCATTGCGTTATATGAAGCTTCTAGGCAGCTGAACTACGAGCAACTGGAGACTTCGTCCGAACCATGTATGAACAGCATAGAGACACCATTCCTAACTGAAGATATATTTGCGTAAGTCATAGAATATCTGATATTTTTTATTGCTTGCTCAATCTTAACATTTGCAAATTTCTTTCACACATAATCAATTGATTAGCATTGACGAGTTATCTTACTTCGCACACAACGTTTGCATCACCAAATCTTCCAATCTCTGTCAATTCTGAACTTCGGCGTCAGCATTTTCAAATGGAGAAAACAATCTAACTTTATTCAACAAATTATGCTCAGACTCAACATTGTCTGGATATTAGTATAGACAAGATTAAACCAATCAACACACAATACATTAAGATTGAACATGTATAATTACACCGACATGATCTAATAACAAGATATTCATAACTGGTGCCACGTTGTACAACAGTAGTTACTTCTCTATACCGACAAAGAAACCAACGCTCCATTGGCTCTTCTTGGGACCCTCCCACCCCCACTCTAAACCTCTGCATGTTGTCACGCACCGGCAATTTTCGAACATAGTTCCAAAGGATGGTGCAACTGGGAGGCTCCAACACATCTAGAACATTCTCCACACTTCCACCCAAGTGTAGAATAACATTGAGAGCCTTGTACATTGTAGAATAATCTAGATGCATGTAGAGTTGTACATATCTAGATCATTCCTTGGAATATTCTCTTGAATATTCTTTAGATCATTCTGGAGACCTAATCTCCACCGTTGGATCAGATAGATCTTAGCCATTGATTGTACAAGCCACTACTATATAAAGGGGTGGCATCCTCATTTGTAAATCACCAAGTTTGATAATACAATCAATACTTTCTCACTCTAGAGTTCTTAGCATTCTCCAAGTGTTCTTTGCTTGCCATTAGCAACACTAAGGCTGCTTTGCTAGTACTACGCAGGGGCGGAGTCGAGAAGCAGAGGCCGCACGAGATCTTAGAAGGGCTAAGTCCGTGACAAGTGGTATCAGAGCCAACGTGAAGGCAAAGTTATCATCCAACCAATATCGCAATGGCAGGACAAGATGTTGGTTCATCCGCTATGACCGAGGAGCGCGGAAGGGAGGCCGTGCCCAACCAAGGCAAGAAGCGTCGTGATGCTAGCAAGCCCCGAGGTGAAGGAGCTTGGGAGCAAGTCTTGGCGGAAGTAGCGGAGCGGATGGAAAAATCCGAGCATACCGTCGAGACATTGGAGGGCCATGTCTTATCGGAGATCGATGCCATGAAGGACGAAATCCAAGGACTTCAAGGCTCGATTATCGCACGAGACGATCGCATTGCACAACTCGAAGGGCTTGTCTTGTCCCTTCAAACTTGCATCGAGGGGATGCGTGATGATGTGAACTTATGCAAGCGAGCCGCGTCAAGCGAAGGTGACGGCTCACATTATCGAGCTCCGAAGGTGGAATTGCCTAAGCCGAAAGGTTTTGGAGGCAAGCGGGATGCCAAGGAAGTCGAGAACTTCTTATGGCAAATGGAAGTCTATTTTGAGAGCCTCAACATGCGGGATGAGGCCACAAAGGTACGCACCGCGACTTTATATCTTACCGATACTGCTATGCTATGGTGGCGACGAAAGCATGCAGATATGGAGAAGGGTCTATGCCAAGTCAATACATGGGCTGAATTTAGTAAGGAACTCAAACGCCACTTCTACCCCGAGAATGTGGTGTACGAAGCCCGCAAGAAGCTGAGGGAGCTGAAGCACCGCACCACTATCCCTGAGTATGTGCGAGACTTCACCACCCTTATGCTCCAAATTCCGAAGATGGATGAGGAAGACCTCATGTTCCACTTTGTGGACGGACTACAATACTGGGCCAAGCAAGAGCTACAACGTAGGGAGCTCAAAACTCTTGATGATACCATCGCAGCTGCTGAATCTTTGACCGAGTACCAACGTAACACCGACGGAGCGAAATCCAAGAAAGATACAAGTAGCTCGGTCAAAGGTGGGGGAGAAAAGAAGGAGTTCAAGAAGAACTACTTCCAATCTAAGAGCGGTGACAAAAGACCTATGGACAAAAAGAACGACTACGAAGAGAAGAAGAAGTCGTTCGTACCCAAAGGCGGATGCTTCGTGTGCAAAGGGCCACATGCAATGAGTAGCTGCCCAAAACTTGGTTCCTTGTCCGCTATACTCGAGGGCAATGAGATCACCGGAGATGAAGCTGGGCATATGGGATCCGTCCAACTTCTCAATGCTTTGAAGGCCAAGCCTTTGCCGACGACACCAACGAAGGGACTTATGTACGTGGAGGCAAAGGTCAATGGCCAAACCACCAAGGCGATGGTGGACACCGGGGCCACACACAACTTCATCAACGAGAGGGAAGCCAAGCGCTGGGGGTTGCATTTTACCCAAGGGGCGGGATGGATCAAGACGGTGAACGCCTCCGCCCAACGGCTCAATGGAATTGTGAAGGACGTGGAGCTGTCCTTAGGCACTTGGAAGGGCCGCGTGGACCTATCGGTAGCACCACTCGACGACTTCAACTTCGTGCTAGGTATGGACTTCTTGAGGAAGGTTAGTGCCATCCCTATGCCTTATTTAGATTCCATGTGCATAATGGAGAGGGGAGCCCCATGCATGATCCAAGCTACAAGCGCCCCTCCTAATTCAAGTCCCATGAAGCAACTCTCCGCCATGCAACTAGCCAAAGGCGTCAAGAAAGGGGACCCCACGTTCTTGGCTACATTGCGAAGGGACGACCCAGCCACTACTTTGAAAGGAGAGATGCCCACATGCATCAAGGCGGTCCTCGATGAGAGCCAAGATGTTATGCCGGCGAAGCTACCAAGGAACTTGCCACCACGAAGGGAAGTGGATCACATGATCGAGTTGGAGCCCGGGGCCAAGCCACCATCTATGGCCCCTTATCGCATGGCACCACCGGAGCTTGAGGAGCTTCGCAAGCAACTCACCGAGTTGCTGGACACCGGCCGAATCCGTCCATCAAAGTCCCCCTATGGCGCACCCGTGCTCTTTCAAAAGAAGCAAGATGGCTCATTAAGAATGTGTGTGGACTACCGGGCGCTCAACAAGGTAACCATCAAGAATACGTATCCCATACCCTTAATTGCAGACTTGTTTGATCGTCTAGGTCAAGCCAAGTACTATACGAAGATGGATCTCCAAAAGGGGTACTATCAAGTCCGAATTGCGGAAGGGGACGAGCCAAAAACTACATGCATCACTCGATACGGATCATTCGAGTGGCTCGTCATGCCATTCGGTCTTACAAATGCGCCGGCGACATTTTGCACCCTCATGAACAAAATCTTTCACCCATATCTTGATGAGTTCATGGTGGTGTATTTGGATGACATTGTTATATACAGCCACACCTTGGAGGAGCATGCACGACACCTCCGGACCGTGTTCCAAGTCTTGCGTGAGAACGAGCTATATGTCAAGAAGGAAAAGTGCTCCTTCGCACAAGAAACGGTCCAATTCTTGGGGCATATCATTGAGCATGGGAAGCTTAAGATGGATGAAAGCAAAGTTCATGCGATACTTGATTGGGGGCCACCAACCAAGGTAACCGAATTACGTTCTTTCCTTGGGTTGGTTAATTATTATCGCAGGTTCATCAAAGGATACTCCGCAAGGGCTGCACCCTTGACGGACCTTCTCAAGAAGGATCGACCATGGGGATGGTCGGATGCCTGCGTCAAAGCCTTCGAGGATCTAAAGGCTGCCGTGAGCCAAGAACCTGTCTTGGTATTGCCCGATTTTGGCAAAGCATTTGAAGTACACACGGATGCGTCCGACTTTGCGATTGGTGGAGTATTGATGCAAGATGGTCACCCCATAGCCTATGAAAGCCGGAAACTCAACGAGACGGAGAGGCGGTACACGGTGCAAGAAAAGGAGATGACGGCCATCATCCATTGCCTACGAGTGTGGCGACATTACTTACTCGGTGCCCGCTTCATAGTCAAGACCGACAACATTGCCACTAGCTATTTCCAATCTCAAAAGAAGTTATCGCCAAAGCAAGCTAGATGGCAAGACTTCTTAGCGGAATTTGATTATGTGCTAGAATATCGTCCCGGAAAAGCAAACGTGGTAGCCGATGCCTTGAGCCGCAAATCCGAGTTGGCATCAATCAGCACAGTATTGGGAGACCTTCCCACACGCATCAAAGAAGGATTGGGGCATGATCCGGTCGCCAAGGAGTTGGTCAAGCTAGCCGAGCAAGGGAAGACTCGACAATTTTGGCTTGAAGATGGTCTCCTATACACTCAAGGGCGGCGACTCTATGTTCCAAAGTGGGAGGACCTGCGGAAGGACCTCATTCGGGAGTGCCATGACACGAAGTGGGCGGGTCATCCGGGGCAAAAACGCACCAGGGCTTTACTTGAGTCATCATATTTTTGGCCACAAATGCGGGATCAAGTAGAGCTCTATGTCAAGACTTGTCTAGTATGCCAACAAGACAAAGTGGAGAACAAGCAACCGGCGGGGCTGCTCGAGCCACTACCGACATCGGAACACCCGTGGGATTCTATCACATTGGACTTCATCAGTTCTTTGCCCAAGTCTGATGGGTTTGGGTCTATTATGGTGGTGATAGACCGGTTCTCAAAATATGGGACATTCATTCCATGCCCAAAGGATTGCACTGCCGAAGAAGCCGCGAGGTTATTCTTCAAGAATGTGGTGAAGTATTGGGGCTTACCGAAACACATCATCAGTGATAGGGACCCCCGCTTCACAGGCCGACTATGGACCGAGTTGTTCAAACTTCTGGGCTCGGAGCTACACTTCTCCACAAGCTTTCACCCCCAAACCGATGGCCAAACTGAAAGGGTGAATTCATTGCTGGAGTGCTACTTGAGGCACTTTGTGAGTGCCAACCAACGAGATTGGGCGAGACTTTTGGATGTAGCACAATTCTCCTACAACTTGCAACGGAGCGAAGCCACGGGGAAAAGCCCATTCGAGATTGTCATGGGGCAACAACCGATTACACCCCACACATTCCACCATGATTTTGGCAAGGGGCCAAGTCCTGCAGCAACACAAATGGTCCAATCATGGGGCGAGCACCTGGATATGGCACGCTCGCAACTGGCGAAGGCACAAAAGCGCATGAAGAAGTGGGCCGATGCAAAGCGACGCCAACGAGAGTACTCCATAGGAGACAAGGTACTCATTAAACTTTTGCCTCAACAATTTAAAGCTTTCCGTGGAGTACACAAAGGCCTAATCCGAAAGTACGAGGGTCCATTTCAAATCATCGCCCGAGTTGGGAAGGTATCGTACCGGCTAGACCTCCCCACCACATTAAAGATTCATCCAACATTCCATGTGAGCATGCTGAAGCCATATCATCCGGATGATCACGATGAAAGCCGAGGGTACTCACACCGAGCACCTCCCGTGGTAACAACATCCTTTGATAAAGAAGTTGAAGAGGTGCTTAGCAAACGGGTCGTGCGACGACGTGGGGTGCAACCTAGCACCCAATACTTGATCAAGTGGAAGGGGCTGCCCGAGACCGAAGCATCATGGGAAACTCAAGAAGACTTGTGGCAGTTTCCAGAGTTACTTCATCAGTTTGAGGCGACGAGGGCGTCAGCCAAATAGGTGGGGGAGAATGTCACGCACCAGCAATTTTCGAACATAGTTCCAAAGGATGGTGCAACTGGGAGGCTCCAACACATCTAGAACATTCTCCACACTTCCACCCAAGTGTAGAATAACATTGAGAGCCTTGTACATTGTAGAATAATCTAGATGCATGTAGAGTTGTACATATCTAGATCATTCCTTGGAATATTCTCTTGAATATTCTTTAGATCATTCTGGAGACTTAATCTCCACCGTTAGATCAAATAGATCTTAGCCATTGGTTGTACAAGCCACTACTATATAAAGGGGTGGCATCCTCATTTGTAAATCACCAAGTTTGATAATACAATCAATACTTTCTCACTCTAGAGTTCTTAGCATTCTCCAAGTGTTCTTTGCTTGCCATTAGCAACACTAAGGCTGCTTTGCTAGTACTACGCAGGGGCGGAGTCGAGAAGCAGAGGCCGCACGAGATCTTAGAAGGGCTAAGTCCGTGACAATGTGCTGTCTAAATCGGAAGAGGTCGAGATTTAAAAACTCTGTGAGCCAATCCTTGTAAGTTGCTGAAATGGGCTCTCACGTGTTTGAGTGAAAAGAAGAAAAGCTATCTACAGGAAAGTTCTCACTTTTACTTACAATTCTGTGTAAAATGTGGAAAAAGGTGGCTTCTCAAAATAGACTTATCCATGAAACTAAAACTCGAGTCAGGATCTAATCAAGTCGGATTAGTTGGAACATTGGCTGATTTGATTCATTTGCAAAAGTAGGCGACATGATGAATAGTTGGAGTTAATTTAAAGTTTTTTTGAATGTAAATTTAATATATGCTGGTTGACTACTCTTGTGATCTCACATGTACAAATGCTTTATGCATATCCAGTCGATAAAGTTGGGATGCATCTTTGTATCACATGCCACACTTGACAAATACCTGAAAGACAACCAAACCATCTTTTATTATGATTTGGTGAAGAACAATTCTCGGTTTCCATGGATTGCATCTTCAAAATCCAATATTGAAATTGAATATACAATAATTCCAAAGTTTCTTCTAAGAGGCTTTCTTTCATCAGCCTCTTGTCATAATGTTATGATTATATAATTGATACTAGTAACATATGGCATTAAATATCATATATAGTCGATAATAATTAGAAAAGAATAATTAAACCCAATGACATTAAAAAAAGAAAGGGAAAAAAAGAGCTGGAGTATATAATTAGAGGGAATGCAATAAAAGCAATACAGAGATATGGTGATCTGTTGTAGCAGTATGCAAAGCTTTGAGTCACATGCTTTGTTGCATCCTATTTATTTCAAACCAACCACCCCACATTCATTATGCGAAGAATTTTTATTTAGAATTTTGTATTAATGTCGTTGATTGTTAATAACAACATATTAAAATATACTGATTAATTTGTGCGATTTGTCTCTATTTACTCGTACTTAAGTAAGCATATGTTTCATGTAAATAAAAACCAATTAAAGATCAAGGTTTATACTTTATAAAAATAGGTTATTAAAAAAATTTTAGCTTTTCTGTGATTTCATCAATTTGATAGGGGCATACTTGTCCCCGTATCCACTTATATAACGTTACGCTACTAAACAATTTGCAAATCCTAGTTCACCATAATCACGTATATTTTACTTTCAGACATATAAGATACAGTCCAGAGATAAGATGAAGCTGCCTAGAGAGTTCTTGGTCAGCACACTGGCGGTCCTGTTGGCCGTCACTGCCGCCGTGATGGCCTGCCCGCCTTCGGATCGGGCAGCATTGCTTGAATTCAAGTCGCAACTCGCGGAGCCTTACATCGGCGTTTTTAACACATGGTCCGGCGGAGACTGCTGCACGGAATGGTACGGCGTCAGCTGCGACCAGGACACCAAACAGGTAGCCGACATTGTCCTTCGCGGAGAGTCCGAGGACCAGGTTATCCAGAAAAGCGGCCGCTCTGGATACATGACGGGTTCAATCTCTCCAGCCCTCTGCCAGCTCACTAGCCTCACAACCTTGGTCATCGCCGACTGGAAGGGCATATCCGGCGAGATTCCAGCCTGCCTCACTTCTCTTCCGCACCTCAGAATCCTCGACCTCATAGGGAACAAAATCTCCGGCCATATCCCTGCTGATATTGGCCGGCTGAACCGGCTTAGAGTGTTGAATTTAGCTGACAACCAGATCTCCGGTTCGATCCCATCTTCCATTGTGAACCTCAACAGCTTGATGCATCTTGACCTCAGCAACAACCAGATCTCCGGAGTGATCCCACAAGATATTGGAAAATTGTCCATGATGAGCAGGGCTTTACTCAGCCGGAACCAGCTCAGCGGTTCAGTCCCCAGTTCTTTCGCCAGTATCCACCGGCTGGCAGATTTGGATTTGTCATCCAATAGACTAACCGGCTCAATCCCAGCTCAGCTGGGTTCAATGGGAGTTCTATCAACCTTGAATCTAGACAACAACCAGCTCTCCGGGCAAATACCAACAAGCCTACTAAGCAATTCGGGCATAAATATTCTGTACTTGAGTCGGAATTCTTTAGAAGGGAACTTGCCCGATGTGTTCAACTCTAAAACTTACTTAACGGCCCTCGATTTATCGTTCAACAATCTTAGAGGTTCAATTCCACGATCATTGTCTTCGGCTAGGTACATAGGTCACTTGGATTTGAGCCACAACCACCTCTGCGGTCCGATTCCGACAGGGTCACCATTTGATCGTCTCGAGGCTTCGTCCTTTGCCAACAACGATTGCTTATGCGGTTCTCCATTGCGCACTTGTTAAATTTCTCATTTGTAATCTAAGACATATATTTGATTTTAAATGTGTACCCATGAATTGCTTTTGTTTCAATCTGAAAAATGTGTTTTTGTTTATTCCGATCAAGTAAAGGAACTGTACAAGCTTGCTCATAAAAATGTGTCTCTACTTTGAGGACCGATCTTACAAAAGAACAAAACTTTTACTGGCATTAAGATGGACGACCGGTGTACATTTGTGACATACATAATATTATTGATGTGATGAATTGTTTAGACATAATAAGGCACATATATATGTAAGATGACGAATGTAATCGACGAGTTTATAAATAGTCTTTGTTATAAGCAATCAATAACAACGGTTTGAAATAGCTTTCTTGCAATAATTTATTATAGGAATTAATACATCAGTTGCCAAAGCCAAAAGGGTTTAGCTTTATATCCAATGTATGTCATAATTTATTTGGTTGAGATATGTGCATGCAAGTAATTTTAATTTTTAAGTGAGTCAAGAGGTCGTCGTTCAAGTAGGCGATGAAATCTTTTCACCATATTACTTTGATTATGATATAAATTTATGTCGGAGGTTTTATTCACGAAATTGACCGTTCTAACCTTATTTTTAAATCCCTCGTCTTCTTGAAAAAGGCTAAATTCCAGCATGTAGTTCTGGTCAAATGAAATTGTCCACAGATTATTACCGGCACGGGCTCGGGCTCGTAGTTGCTTCGCATCTACTCGTTCTCGAGGAACATTCTCACGTCTATTTTAACTTGTATTCATTATTTACGCATAATATGAAGTTATATATAAGGAATGTTTGACCAAACTCCTTTCCCGTGTAGGACAGAATTGCTTTAATTGATTTATTAATTTCTCATTCACCTAAAATTGGTTGTGAGCAAATTAATATTCCAAAAATATCTCGTCGAAAAGTAGATTCAAGTTTTCAAGTCAATTTCGACTTTCATCGAATGGTTATAACTCGATTAATTAATTTAAATCTTACTCGTTTTCCAACAAAACGAAGAACACGGCCTATCATCATTTAACGCGTAGATTCAGCAATCGTAGAGTGTCAATCACGATATTTGAGTTTTTTTTTTTGTTATTTATTTCTACGTTGTACCAAATCAAGAAATGGTGATGATTTTTGAATAAACAAATGTTGGCAGGGAAACATAAGCATCAAAGTATGGCAGAAATGATATAAGAGAAGACAGGAGTCAGAAGAACAGATACATGTTCCGTCCTCGTTTCTCCCATGTGACTTGTTTTTGAAATGAACATGAATCTTGGGTCCCACCACACTAAATTCCAACCCGTACCCTTACATTTCATTTACTTCTTGTTTCTCAGCTTACATTTTGAATGCAGAATTTTCGCAGCTTCGATTCGACTTGGTGAGACTAGCCCATCATGCTCAAGCGGTCAAGCCTGTGAGATTTTGTGGACCAAATGCCAATTAATCTCGTAACGGGATTTTTTTATTTTGTTAAACATATTTTACAAATTAAAATAACAATTTTTTTTAAATTTTTTCACCAATAATAACAATTTTTATAAATTATTGATTATATACCATCTTAAAAGAATCAAAAACTTATAATATCATGCTCATTAATATTTTCAATGTTAAAACAAGTTTACCAAAAAGAAACTTATTTTTAAAACAAGACCCAATGATTTATAATCTCCTAAAACAACTTATAAGATTTAAAAACATAAAATAATATTTTTTAATAACTTTGGATCCAATCTTTTTACGTTCAAGCTCCTATCACACCGCACAATTTGTGATGCACAGATGATTTATGAATGTCAATACGATTTCCAC
Source organism: Dorcoceras hygrometricum (assembly GCA_001598015.1). Lineage (NCBI taxonomy): Eukaryota > Viridiplantae > Streptophyta > Magnoliopsida > Lamiales > Gesneriaceae > Dorcoceras > Dorcoceras hygrometricum. The sequence goes on from KQ995303.1 coordinate 102,948, forward strand.
TTGGATGATTTTAAAATAAATCAGAACACTTGTAAAAAACACATTTCAAGCAAAAATTATATGTAAAGTAGCATGTTAACGTCGATAACATAAAAGAATGACATTGGAAAACGACCGTATGCCAACACCATAACCTTTGAGAAACATCATCAAAATTTCAGTAAATGCTAAAAATGGAAAGCTTCATTCATCTGTAATGACAACAGTGCCCAAACCCTTTAACCCTCCTTCAGGAATTTCAGCAACAGATACCAAAGAGTACAGCTCCTCTTTAGAATCTTCATCGTCGTTTCTCTTCCGTGCAATGCGGACACGGATTCTCCTAGGCACACTACGTATTCCACGACTCCATATCTGTTTGTTCAACTTCACATCTACTCTGACATCATTGGTTCCCATGGCCTTCTGGGCAAACTTTCTTATTTCTTTTATAGCAGTAGGAGCTTTCTTCTTGAAGGTGCTGCACGCGGATTGGAGACCCAGGTTATTAGTTCGTGCTAAGGAAACACAGAATATAATGAAATATTCATAGTCACCACGCATACAAGGTAGAATGGAAGACCAGCAGTGTCAGAATGTTTCTAAAACAATAAATGCGAAGAACAAACCATAAAATGATAAATCACCAAAAAAAGCCTAGAATGTTCACCAGACAGCACCATATAATAAGAAATATTAATTAGGAATCTTTACATGTAAATTACCATCCACTATATCATACTGGAACAAGTCAAGGTAGTAAAATAAATTGTAGCTATCAAGGAACTACACAATCTTAGGACATGAACCTAGTAATTTCCTTGTAAATAAATATGCAGTCCTATAATCATAATAACAATCACAAGTTTTATATGAAACTCAATAAAAAGTTTATCCGAGCCCTATGATGCGCATTTAAGTGCAAAAAGTTTATGCCAGCCTATGATGCACAAAACTTCAATAAAAGTTCAATGCAGTATTGTGGACACATTTGGGGCTCCTACACGTCTCATTCACCTGTCTAGCTAGATTATTACCAACAGCTAATGCACAACATTACCAGGATTACAGAAGGGGAAGTTAGACAAAGTATTCAGTGATTTGCAGTTCTGATATCATCAATTCTTCATGAAGGCTGTTCACAAAACATCAAGTGCTACCGTTTCCATTCCTAGTTTCCTATAGCTCACTCCCAGTAATGTTCCTGGAAACATTGGCCTATACAGTACTAATTGCAGATACTGAAGACTGGCATAATTCGGATCAGTTCACTAACTACTGACTAGTTAAACACAAAAAATTTATTTATCCAATCTACTCATTGAGGTCTCTCAGTTTTAAGCAAAATTAAAAACAAATAATACCACCAATCAAGGGGACTGTGTACCGGAAACATCAACCATCACATAAAAACCCCGAATTTGCATCCAGAGCAAAAACGGAAATGACAAATAAATGTAACACAGACTTGAATTAAGTATCGAAAGATCACAGGTAAAACATAGTAAACATCGACATCGACCTTAAACCTTCAACAAAATAACTACAAAAAATAAATTTTAATTCCGAGGGATCTAAATATCCGATCTTTATCAGCAAAACACAAACAGAGAGAGTAATCGTACCATCCATGGAGGCGTTTGTGCAGATTAATGGTGTACTCTCTTTCAACGACCTCCTCTTTTCTGGCCTTTCTGTCCTTCTCCACCATTTTTGCTGCAGATTCTGTTACGATGTCACCGCCTTCTTCTTCCCTGGAGCAGGAGACAAACCCTAGTTCAGCTCGACCGAGGATTACTATATAGCTCTGGCCTTTTACTTTTGCATGCTGGGCTATTATTTCAGGCCCCAAAAGGCTTCCAAATTTGAGGCCCAATTTAGAAGTATGATTCATCAAATTCTGGTTGAATAAAAAAATTAGTTAAATAATTTATCTTACATCTTATTTTTATATTATTTTAATGATTGAAGAAATGTTTATTATTGTTTCAAAATATTGTATTAGAGTATTTCACGAAAAAAAAATACTTTATTAGAGTATTTCTGATAATTTCTTGAATGTAATGAAACAGTAAACTATTGGAAAAAAACTGCTCCAAAAATCTAACAAATCCATTTTCTCCCATAAATATGGATTCAAGCCCGATCCTGCAGGGTATGACCGTATGAAAATTATAAGTGGGGCGGGCCGTTCAATTGGTTAAATCGAAATCGTATATAAATTCGTTTTTTAAAAAAATTCCAAAAGACAGGCTAATTCGTTCGGATGCCAAGATTTATCCGGTTCGATTTGATCGAGTTTTCAACGATCCGTTTGGACACATTTTATAAAAATGTTTTTCTTAAAGTGATTTTAGAAAGAAAATTTGAAAGCCTTTTTAAAGGTAAGTATATGTTTGGACAACTATTTTATAAAAATATTTTAAATTAAAAAATATTTAGATAATTATTTTAGAAAATGATTTATAATTAAGAAATAATATTAAAATAGCATTAGAACGATTAATCTAAAAAAATTTAATTGATCATTATCATAAAATTTACCTATATTATATTCTAAATATATTATAAAACATCTTCCACTTGTTCTTCAAAAAGTATACTTCAAAATAGTTTTTTAAAAATATTTTCAAAAATAGTTTATAAAATCTTGTCCAAACATATATTTTAAGTTTTTTAAACTTTAAAAATACTAAAAACATTTTTATAAAACATGTCCAAACGAAACCTAAGAATTTTCGATTCACGGTGGTCCGGTTTTGTTTACAGTCACTACAGGGACGAATCTACAAAGAAAAAGATCTAAACAAATATATAGGGACATATCTACAAAACAAAAAAAAAAGAATATTTAGGGGTAAATTATATAAATTACAAATTGAAGGAATTGCTGCTACGAAGAAAAATCATAACTTTTGGAGATTAGGGCACAGTTCAGTCAACCCAACTATCTCACTTCACATCGGAATCGTAAGCTTACATTTTCTTCCTGTTAATCTCTACTACAACACTTAACTCTCAATTTTTTACCTTGTTTTCTTCAAATTCCCGATGGTTGCAGGCTAATTGTTTCTGTCGGCAGAGTCTGTGGCACACATTTTCGCTGCTCTCAGTTGGTCTATTTGGTGAACATGGTACACTCTGCGTCGCAACCTCGTTTTAATGTTGTTGGTCTGTTTTGATATATAGCATCTGCACACGCGGTCGCAGTTTTCGTGTGTTATACAAATTTAATTTATGTGTTGTGTATTGCTGTGTTTCTTTATTCCAGTCTGGCCGGAAAGAAACAGTTTTGGATTTAGCAAAATTCGTGGACAAAGGTGTTCAAGTCAAGCTCACCGGTGGAAGACAAGGTGAGTTATTTGTTCCCTGTTATGCCCATCATAGATTCATCAAGTTCAGTTGTTGGGTGTAACTACCTCCGAGTGATTCTTTTCTTTCTTGGTGTGATTATGACGCCACTCATAATATTTAAGAGATGAATGACATGATTATGTCCGTGTCTCTCGACACAAACCGAGGGAAGACTTTGAGTCAAACATATCACACTAAGTTGGTGACTAGATATTTCTTTTCAGAAATCCTGTGTAACCGTGGTAGTTGTTTTAGCTTGAGTTATATAGCACAGCTTGTAAAGTAATGCATTCGACTATCTACACTTATCACCATCTCTTGGCTTCCTTTCTCGACTCCTTTCAAGGATTGTTGTTCAACATTTTTGTCATCAGTTCAAAATAGTTTTTCACAAGCTTCCTTCTCCAGTTTGACCACCATATGCTAGTTACAGGCATAGCATTTGGGTTTCCACAGGCAGTTTCACTCTTCAATTTCGCTAGCATTTTCTTTCTGTGAGAACCATAAATTCTTTCTGCTTTTGTAAGCTTTTTTTCCCTCTCAGAAAGCATTCTATCTTTAGTTTGAAAGAGATTCACATTGTTGCCTGCTTCATGGAATTTTGAGACCATTGTTTCTGAAAAACAACAGCTCTACAAACTGTGTTTCATTTTTTATGTGGTTATTGATTTTGTTTTTAACCTTCATGCATGAACTACAACTTTTCTTAACTTTTGGTTTCAGTTACGGGGACTCTCAAAGGGTATGACCAATTGCTGAATCTTGTCTTGGATGAAGCAGTAGAATTTCTGAGAGGTAATTTTCTACCCTTTGTTGTGACATGTTAGCATATGGGATTATGACCTCGACTTTCAATTATGTGGGCATCTGCATTATCATAGTCTTGCATATGATGAGACTATCTCTGAGGGAAGAAAATTGTCTGGATATGTGTGTTGTTTATTGCCACCTATTTTCATACTCATGCATATACAAGCAGCCATGTTATTCTATTTTAGTGAACCAAGAGGATGTTGCTATGTTCTTTCTTTAAATTCTGCTTTGTCATCAATTGATAAAACACCTTTGTAACTTCCTATCTCTATAGCTGTCAGTGTAATTTGCTTTGTCGATATATTAAGTGTTGATTGTATATTGATTGCTTTTATATCTTCTTAAATCGGAAATTGATTGTATATTAAGTATTGATTGTGTATTGATTCTGGACTGCAGATCCTGATGATCCTTTGAAGACCACTGATCAAACCAGGCGCCTTGGTTTAATAGTATGTTCCAGCATCTTATACACATTAGTTTAACATATGTAATCTGTTTTCAGAATCCGCATGAGGTCATAATTGTTCAACTATTGCAAGGTTTGATCTTATGGGTAAAGTATTTATGAAAAAGAAAGTGAGGACCTTCATAGGCACCTAATATCAAATTCAAATTAGATGTTTAAGTTTAAAAACTTTCCATGTCTCCATGACAAGTTTATGTACCTCGTTCCATAAGATTAACTGCACATATCAATGGTGGACAGCTTTTTGTACCTGAAGAGTTTTCATTTGTGTGTGACAAGGATAACACTTAAGCTGTATTTATACAACTCTTACAATGAATTATTGGTTAACTGCAGGTTTGTCGAGGAACTGCTGTGATGCTTGTTTCACCCACAGATGGGACAGATGAAATCGCCAATCCATTTGTTCAGCCAGATGGTGCATAGACACTCTTTGCTCATTTATGGGAAATTAGAACTCTTCTATGCATTGCTTTTAGACATTTTCCTCCCAAGTCTCAGGTTTATGTAGACAATGTACGTCTTTAAGCGGCTCAACACTGCTACTACAGAGAAACTAAAGGTGATGTAATTTGCATGGATCTTCTCTTGTAAGTATTAATTTCTGGAACTGAATTGCGTGAATCTCTCTGATGTATTAATTTCTGGACCTATTTCGAGTTAGGGGACGGATGAAGTTTGATGCAAGTTTTCCATATTAGATCGTTGAGTTTTCGTTCAGTTATGGTTTTGCATCAAAGCTATTGTTGAATTTGTGTTGTATATAAAAGGATAAAATAAATTAAGGGTCAACCAGCGTGTCGCTCCCATGCAATTTCTTTTGTAGGTGTGTTCGTATTAAAAAGATAGTTTCACAAGGTGTTATATAAATCAGAAATGGTCGTGCAGAAACTTTAATAATACGTTGGGAAGATAACTTTGGTTTTATAGTTTTTTCTTTTAGATTCTTTACACGTGTCTAGTGTTTGTATATTTGAAAATTTCAAATTAATTATTTGATTGTTTTCTTATCAGGAGTAATGCAATAATCTAGGATTTTAATACTAAAGAACAATATACTAAACCGTTTATCCCAGTTAATTTGGCTCAGCAATATAGATCATTTGTTGGTATCTAGGTTCATCCTCTAACAATCTGTTATATATTTTGAAATTACTTTTATCTTACTTATCAATTATAATAAAATATATTTTCGATCATTCTCGTTTATTTTGATCTACTTATCGGTGGAAGTCTCACAACAAAACATGTAATTAGAGCATATCTGATCGTTTAAAAAGATATCATACCTCAACACCTCATAATTTATGTTTCTGAGTTCTCCTCATAGACAGGCCCTACATTCCTCCTTATATTCGCATTTTTTTCTTATTATCTCATATGAGCCGCATACATATTAACATTCTTATTCAAATGATCCTCATTTAAATGTTAATAAGATAGATAGATAAATATATATGTTTAGAAAAAGTGATATAATTTTAAGACTGATAAAGATATGTTAGTTAAAAATTAGTTACGAGTGTATTAATAAGTATTTTTACTAAATTTTGAAAATTTTTGGGTAAAACAAATGATATCGAGTAACAACGTAATTAGGTACCAAAAATATTATATATAGAAAACAAAAGTAGTTAGTGATATGCCACTTTATGATATTAATATATCTTATATAACTGTCTCATCAACATAGATATACGAGAAAAGACATTTTGGATCATATTATCATGAAAATAATATTTTAATATAGAAAATATTACCTTTTTCCGCTTAAAATCATCATATACTAAACAATATCGTTTTGTTAACATAACAAAAATTATGATATTTTTACAGAAAAAAACATTTTAGACCTAAACAGTTCAATCAATTAAAACAAATTTTCAGACATGCAAAAGTTCAAAAAACTAATGGAGAATCGACATCACAGAATTGATCAACAGAACATAACAAAATTTTGTTTTATTTCCAAAACTCTTGCTTATTTATCGTACAACTTGTCTCATCTGGATTAAGTGCATATATTAATCGCGTATACTCTTCAGAATAATGGAAGTAAAGATTACATATATTTTTAAATTGAAAAGTACATCCCAAATCTATCCAATTCCATAAAGAACTCTTGTTCTCAATTCTTTTTAGCAAGGTGCAATCGATCCCAAACTCACTGCTAATTTCACGAAAAGAAAATCACTTTAGAATTTCCAAGCATTAAAGAAAACCTTCAAATAAACCAACTAGCAGATTATTACAAGATCAAAATGCCATTTCATGACGTACGACCTAAACTCCTACCAGGGCTTAGGCCATAACATTATATCAGTGCTTCACGCACCAATTTCGAGTTTTTACCTAATGTCGGAAAGACCAAACACATTGGCATTTGACTACACCCACGACATATAAACGCATAAGAAGCAACACAAACCAATCAGCAGACGCTGCTGCGGGAAACAAAGTGCATCAAAAGTTCAACATTGCCAGCTTCATGGTCTATATCTTGTCAAGCTTTTCTGCTTTGATAACAGGATTAGCTTTAGCTATAGCTTCCTGACCAGCACTTCTATAATCAAAGTTGCATTCATGTTTGTCGGAATGACGATGAATCGAACAGAAAATACTGCCACAGCGACAGTTAAATCCTGTCAAACCTACACGTTTCTTGCAGGCGCCACATCTTTTTGGGCCTTCTTTAACCTCCTTGCAATCTTCACTCGTTGCTGATGCAGAAGATGATAGTTTTGATGACACCTCGGTCGTTGGTGAAGCAGCCACCACGTCATTTATCACAGCTTTCAAATCAACTGCTTCGGTGCTTGGGCTCCCGTTCATGATATTCTGAATGGAAGACGCGGCCAACTTGGCTTGTTCTTGCTTCAAAACTATGTCTTTGTAACACTTGGAGCACATGTTCATAGTTGCTGCTGTTCCGAAGAACCCACAATTGTTGACACACAGGACAGGAGCTTGAGGGGTTTGGCAACCAGTCTCATTTTGTTCCATTTTGTTAACCTCCTGTAATGTATTCATGTCTTGTACCATTATGCCTTTACAAAATGCAAAACTTATCTACTCTGCTTTCTCATTGCACCACAACCACCAACAAGAAAAAAAAATTGACTCAACACGGAAAAAACACTTGACTGTGACCAATATGGACAGAGCAAATCTGCTATGAAAGCTACAAACACAAATTGTTTAATTACCCATTCTTTTAACAAAAATATTTGCACGTAATAAGAACCTATGAAGGACAAGTAATTTCCTCATAAGGCTCATTCTGTTCATTGACAACCCCTATCTCGATTCAATACAAGATACAGATTTCCCTATTCTTCCGGTACTTGTCTTGCTCTCCCTCTTTCACAAACATCTAAATTTTGGAATCCTAATTAAGATAATAGTGGAGATGAATAAAAGGCATGGCTGCACTTGTATAACATCCAGTGCTGCACCAAAGTTTAACTAGTATTTCTGCACATTCGTTTTGTGGGCAAAAAAAATTGTGTACATTCTACAAATTTTTATATATTAATTCTTATCTCTTTTTTAAAATCTTTATTAAATTGCAAAAAAATAATAGAAAACATATATATTAAAATCAGTAGTAAATAAAATTATACATGGCAGATTATAATAGATTTTGGAAATAGTCATCAATTTACAAACTTGAAAAATAATAGAGGAAATGTAATAAAATTGGGGTATTTGAGGTAAAACAATAAAAGACTCCATCCACACGAACATTATTTACTCTAAGGTCTGTTAGATCAAGCGCTTACCACTAGACCAAAACTATAGCTATTAGTCAAGATGCAACTTTATTTTCTTATAACATGACGACGCAAAGTACATTTATTGCATGCGTTAGGGTTGGATTATTAGACCCATGAGTCTGGGGAGATGCATTTCTAACTGCTGATGCTGTCTCGTTTCCCTTAGAGATCAGTCTTACCTTTTTCGTATCGCCAGCATAGATAGTATTACCCGTTAAGATCTGACGTCACCCTTTTACAGCCCACCTACCAACCAAATCAAGCGACACTACATCAACAGCTTGAAATACGGGAACTTCCCAGGAGATCACCCATCCAATACTGCTCTCCCCCTTGCACATTTAACTCAATAATCCTCCCCCAAAAAGTAAAAATGCTTCTTGGGAGACTCGAACCCCTAACATCACTCTGATATCAATTGTTAGCATCAAGCGCTTACCACTAGGCCAAAAGCTATAGCTAATAGCCAAGATGCAAATTAATTTCCTTATAATGTGACAGCGCAAAGTGCACCTATTGCATGCGTTAGTATTGGGCTATTAAACCCATGAGTCCGAGGAGTTGCATGTTTAACGGTTGATGTTGTCTCATTTCCCTTAGAGATCAGTTTTACCCTTTCACGACCGCCGGTTCTATACCAAGAAGAGATAGTATTACCCATTAAAATCTGACGCAACATGTTTACAACTCAACTGACCAACCAGATCAAACGACACTATGTTAACAGCTTGACGTACAAGAACTTCCCATGAGATCACCATCCCAGTACTACTCTCTCCCTTGCACTAACTTAACAGGGTCTCATTTGTTTAATCGAATAATAATAATAGAGGAAACCAACATCTGCTTTGACATTCCGTAGCACAGAAGAGGTGCTGTACGCACAATGGTATATGCTGAAACACTTGTCGCGAATAAAAACTCCAATAAGCTGAAATTGAAAGAAAATCACAAAATGGTGCTTTCATAGTGTGCTTTGTGCATTTGATAATGACTAGGGGCACTATGCAAAGCTTTCTTATTCAAGCTTAAGCCAGAGGATGCTAAACACCTCAATTGCACATAATATTATTGGTAGTAGTTCACAGCTAAGTACAAGAGAAATTTTACTTCTACGAAGATAATCCTGGGAAACATTAATTTTATTGAGGGTGGCCACTTTTCGGGCCCCTTACATGAAACAAAATACTCAACTCTCATCCTCCAGTAAAAAACATCTTATTCACTTAATATCTCGTGTGAAGCTCCAGCATAGATAATTAACTTCAAGCAATTCATCACCCACACCAAGTTGGTGACAATTGCTTCCACAAACAGCAATTGTCAACAAAATCGTATTTTGTATGTTCCATTTGAATGGAAACCACGACTCCAGTTCTCCAAACCGAGTCAAGCAAAATCCAAATTAGATGAAGGGCTCCCTCCTTTACTCCAATAGATTAGATAGAGTCATAGAACCATGTATCAAACATATGGTAAAATCATAATCATAAAATAATTCAACATGGAATTCAAAAATCGTCACCTAGGTCTGCCAAATCAACATGGATGGCCGCTACAACCATAATTAAGTCAAACAAAAAACTCAATTGTTCCAGAAAAAGGGTTTCAACGAATCGTTTAAATAAAGTCCACAAATCAAACACCTTCAGTACACATCAACAATTAACTAAAACATTAGCACCACTAAAGATTAATTAAAAAACTAAAAAAGAATATGTTTCTTAACATTAGACTGACCTGTTCGCAGAGGAGACAGACGGGAATATTTTTGTCAGAGTTTACGCTCCTAATCCCCTGTTAATTAACATTAAAACATAAACAAACAACAAATCAACGTCCGACATCATAGTCAGACGCAGATCATCGTATTAATAATCGGTGATTATAATAATAATCATATAATTTTAGAGGAGAGAGGGGAAACCTCGAAGCGAACAGGAAGATGAAGAGAGAGAAATATGGAGAAAGCGGAACAGGGTCACATATTTAAAAGGAGATGGTGAGGATGAAAGGAGTTGTTATCCGGTGATACGGCGTACCTGGTGTTTTACACGTTTCGTCTTGTGATTGGTCACATTGGAAAATACAGCCAAATGAAAAACAAAATTGGACACGAAGAGAGAGGCGGTGATTGTAAAAATAGAAATTGGGTTTCAAGGTTTTTTGATTCCTTCGTTCAATTGTAAATAATTTTCATTTAATATAATTTTAGTAGGCCGCGTGGCGCGCGTCCGCCAAGAGCGCCAGGTCAGTGACTTAGTATCACGAGATTCCAAAATTTAAAATTAAAATAAAATAAATTTGTAATAATGGGAGGGCTAGGTTTGGATTGCATATAAATATAATACAAATAGATGTGTCGAATATAATGTAAAATATAATAAATTATACCACGAAGTAAATATCAATAATCAATAGATAGAGTGAAATTCATAAGAAACAAAAAAGAAACTCCTTTACAAAATTTAACAGCATAATAACTTTCACTCATAGCAACTCAAAATCATAGGAAATTTTGTTTGATTATGGTTTATTATAAATTATCGTTTTTTCTCCAATAAATAATAACTATTTATTATTCTGTTTTCGGGAATGGAAAATAAAACACGGGTGTGGAAGATGAAAAATAAATATTTTGGAAGTCTTTCTCCTCCAACAGAAAGATGATAGTCGCCCATTTAATGTTTGATATAAAAAATGGACTACGATGTGCAATGAAGAAACCGGGCTGTCTGTTTTCTAAATAATTGGGGATGGAGGTGTTTACAGTGGCCTCACACTAGACCAAGACCTCCTTCCGGTAAAAGGGAGAGCGATATCAGTTAAAGCCGAACATGCATGTGGCGGAAAGTAGGAAAGAAACGGGCGAGGAAAGTAGAGTTGAGGCTTAAAGCAAGTCCCTTTTCGTCGGTTAAATCTTCTACTACTGATCCCATCAGCCAAACAAGTTAAAAACACACAGAATAAGTTTTTTGCCGCTTCATCGTTACGTCTGTCTAGCCAAGGGACTGGGGAAATGTTAGACATGCGTTTAGATATATAAATCACAACATATAAGTTTCGAGGCACAGAGGAACTGATGCATCTTGGACAAAACTATTTTCTATGAATGAAACCAAGGAATGCATATATTCAACAGCCAGATATTGGATTCCATTCAATATGCAACAGAGTTTTCTCCCTCACAGACAAGAACCATAGTTCATGCCAAGACATGGATACTGGGAGATAACTAATGATATGTTCGGCTGAGCTGCGACTCGGTGCAATCTGTTGTCGGACTTAAGCGCACACAAGATGAGAGTACAAGGCTCATATGTTCAGATATTAAACATACAATGAAAATTAGAGAGGGCAATGGAGTTTTGCTCACTTTGATCACACTCATTATATAATGGATGAAACAAATGAACGGTGTGATGCTAAAATCTAGTGCCGACCATTTTCATTTTCTTCTCGTGAAATGTAAGCAATGAAGCTCAGAAGTACATATTCCAATAATGATTCAGAAGAAACATAAAAAACTAGAAAAGAGATGCCTGAATTAGCATCAAGTGCCATCACAAGAAAATAACACCTAGAAATGGTGACCACTCACAACTGATCGGAGGAGTCAAATTTTAGCTGTCAGGCTACTTGCCTTTTAAGACACAATTTAATCGACTTGTGGATGTTACAATCTCCATAAAAATATCATAAAAGGTCATTCAAGCACCAAGAGGACTAAATACATGCTCACTATTGCTGCAATGCTTATCACTCATCTCTACTAACTACATAAATTGATTTTAAATCTATAAGAACACACAAAACAACAAGCTGACTAAATCTTAATCATTCATAATCAATAGATAGTACAATTCTCCAAGAAATTCAAAACAAAAATGTATCTAATATCTTAAATCTTAAACTCCACAAAGAAGTATAAAGCGCTTCACCGGGAAAATACGACAACGATCAAACCAATAGATGCTCCAGCAACACATAAATAAGAAACTCCGCGAAAACGAACAAAGAAAGTGTTCAAATTCTTGGAAATCTGGAGAGTAAGGGTCAAAATCTGCAGTCTACCTTGCTCCTCCATTTTCTTGAAGAAGTACATTGGCTTCAACGCTCGCCTCAACATGAACGCAAGCGAGAATGGCAGCCCAAAAGCCAAGAAACTCTGTATTAACGTCCCTGGAACAGGAGAATCTCGTGTAATATATGCCGTCCAAGCTCCTAAAGCAAGATGCACGAGGCCCAATCCAGCCAACGCCTTACTTAGACTGTACATGGTCTTCATCTTCATTTCAAGAACGTCGCGTGTTTCATTAGCTAATGATGATAAATCACGATCGACAGTCGGGCCAGTGATCTCTTGATGCTTGAATTCCTGGCTCTGGTCCGGGCTCTTAATAGAGGTGTCGGAAATCTGTTCTGCCGAAGACGATGATTGGTCTGGATTGGAAGACAAGAATCTAGGTTTAGCATACATTACATTACAGCCGGATACTGGTTTACAAAAGACACGGGCATCTTGAGCTTTAGAAAGAGAACAAGAAATCGATTTGGGCATAATAAAAGATCGAAAAAATTCGGCCAGTTTGCCATTTTGTGGATTTTTTCCAGAAAAGCTCGGTGTCTTGATTTGACTTTGGTACTTCGAAATGGCAGTTTGTGGGGGTATGATCTCGCCAAAATATAGTTTCTTGCAGCTGGGTTTTGGGTTGGGAACTCTGGAACCGGAAAAAAGTTTTGAACTTTGGTCCGAAGAGGAGGAGGGGCTGGAAAAGAAACATCGGCGGATGAATTTACGGGATTGCTTGCGAGGTATTCTGGAAGCCATTTTTTTCGAGAACGAAAAGAGAGATTAGATTAGGTCTCCTTTTATTTTCCTCAAGAACCCGGCCTAACACTGGTTAAGCCGACGCTGCCTTTGTGGGCAGTGTCCATAGTGGAATAATCGGATGGTGATATGTAGAAAAAATTGATTATTTAAAACATAATAATAAATCGAATGGGGACACTCATACCCCAACAATTGAGCTCGGATCAACATAGCACCTCGTCACCACGTATCAAATTGTGCATCACATATCAGATCACAGCATAGATCAGATCAGCAAAACATATATCAGATCACGTAGCATAGATCATATAGCAACAATGATCGCAACAACTCATATCATATCTCATCGTAGATCAATTCGGTCAAATCAGCATGGTCAAATCAAAGAGGAGAAGGGGATCGAGAAACAGAACAAATCTATTTTGTACAAAATGGGATCGATGACAATACTTAGTTGAGTTCAAATTTTTTAAAAATAATTAAATCATATTTCCGCATATCATTGTCTGCTTGGTCTATTGTCTTCGGGGACACTGCCCACAGAGGCTGCGTCGACTTAGCCACATCCACTTACCAAACATGATTTGCTACACCTATGCCCTCCGCCAGTCGGCGCGGCGCTTGAGTGTTGTCATCATCTGTTTAGACTATTAATTTCATTTGATTAAAGTGGTTTATAAGCTATTAATTGGCATAGGATTTATTGGCGCATATCTAAATGACTGTGGATTCCCATATCAAAAAAAAAAAACTACATATTTTTTTTTAGCATTTTCGAGAAAATATTGTTTTTATGCTCGTATATTTATCCCTTTGTGATTTGGATCTGCTATGTAATTAAATTTCAGTATTATATCTCTTAAAATGAGTTGAACTGCCAAAAATAAGAAGATATAGGCCAAGTTCCAGAATTTGACACATTCAGAACTACGATTCAATTTAAAGAAGCAATTATAAAGGACCGAAATGCAATTTCTTTAATTTTTGTTTTTTACAAAAAATCTATTTGGGCTTAACTTTTAACAAAATAAAATTATTTTAAAGGCCGAGACTTCGATTAATTTTAAATAAATACTGTCGAAATCAAGTGTCAGATTCATCTCGTAGCAGACTTGAATAACCAATAATTATTAGGTGCGGCCATTATAATTTTGTAAAACTAAAGTCTCATTTACAAATGGAACCAGACGGAATCGAGAGAATGGAATTTTTTACCAATTTAAACAATGGATTTTTAAAAACCAAACATAGTTTTGATTTTAAATCAGAAGTTGCAATTCGTTGAAAATGGACTGATCGATGGATATGGACTGCTTTTTGGATCTCAAATCCACGGTCCAAGATTACTATAACTGTTAGGCCCATGGCTTTGATATAATATAAAGAAAAAAAAAGGAAAATAAGAGTACCAAGACATTCCTGGATGTTTGATGTGATATTCAAAATTGCATGATGCCAATAATATTTATTGCCCAATTAAATAACATGTGGCCTTAATTTTATATTTTATTATATATAAATTTAATTCACACGAATCCCGGAATGCGACGAAAAGATCATCCAACATACATGGGATTTTGCCTTGTGCATTATATCATGAGTTCATGTAAACAGAGCGAAGAGGGACAATAGGGAGGCCCCAACGAGGGATCCGACCATTGGCAATGCAGCAATAGCGCCACTATGTAACACGGACGGGGCTGGTGCCGCAGCTGCTATGTGGCTCTCCTCCTTGGCGGTGCATATGGAGGCTGCCGCCGCAGCAATGATGGCAAGGCATGCGATCTTCTTCATGTCCATTCTCTTCGGGTGGCGGCTGCCGATCGATACCGGAGAGGAACCTAGACGGATCGAGCAAAATATGCTTTATGTTGGCTTTGTGAATGAAATTGTCTGGGGGTTCTGATGGATTTTATAGGGATGGTTTGGATTTTGCTTTGACTTTCTCTTCTTGTGGCTGTACGTACTTGTAGCATATACAACGATTATATTCAATGAACATATATTAATTAGCCATCGCAATAAATAATTTCTGTGCTTATGATTTACTCAACGTTGGTTCATATATAGTTTTTTGGAAAATAAAAAAAGTGGTCCCTTTTTATGTATCGTAGACATATATTGAGAAAAACAATGATAAATCATTACTGGACTTTCTGAGTTCAGGCTAATTCTTGTTTATCCGATCTACCGACAGTTCTTACTCAGTAAAAAAAAATGTTGTGTAATTAAATATTAGTTGACCGTTTAAACAGCACAATTTCTATTCAATTCTTAAATAAAACTGAAATAATAATAAAAATAGGAAATATATATTTATGATTTAAATAAATAACAAAAGTTGATTTTTACTTCAAATATACAAAGTCATATTCAAAAAAAATCTATGAAACATTTAAAATACAGATATTTTATTAATATTAAATTCCGGCTTAGGCCGGTCAATTGGGTAAGAACAAGACTATCTAGCTAGATAAGCAACAAGTTTTTTGGAGCTGGATTTCATACGATTGAATTTCTATTTAGTTTTTGTTTAGGTTAGATATGATCAGCTTCAGTTCGGATTTTCAATATTTTAGGTTTGATATGATTAGCTTCAGTCAACCTTTGGATATCCTCATGAAAGAAGATATCGACAAAATTGATGCAACATATATATGTAAGACAACCAAAGAAATTCAAACGTAACTTAATGAGAAGATAAGCTAATGGAAGATATATTGTAAAAGAAATATTCATATGTTACAGTAAGATCTCATGCACAGTTTCTATGTATGTATCACTGCCGTTGGTTACACTAAACTTGACCGACTGCAGCCAAATCATGGACATGAAAGCAACTATGGACAAATGAGCTGATGCCGTGGGATAATCTTGATGTGAAATAATGGCGGTGATGGTGGTGGTGGCGGCTGTGGCTGCTGCATTTTCCGGTAACAGGGGCGTCTCTATTTCTGACAAAGGGATGATCAAGAAGCATGTCGGCACTACATCTTGATCTGGGATCCTTGACGAAACACTTCTTCAGAAAATCGACGGCGTCTTTGGAAATCTTCTTAGTGCTCGGGATTTCCGGAATCTGATCGCTGCAGCCGATTGTCATCATCACATCAGTGGCAGTCATCGGACTTTCGAACTTCCAAGGTGATTTTCCAGTCAACATGAACAACACTGTGCACCCCAACGACCAAACATCTGATTGAGGTACGTATGTTTGATTGATTATGGACTCGGGCGCCGCATAAAGAACGGTACCCCTGAAACCCCCATCATCTCCATTATCTTCGCCGCCACGCATATTGATGGCACTCCCGAGATCCGCGAGTTTTGCAGTATGTTTCACAGAATTCTTCACATTCATTCTCTCGTCACCTTCTTCAACTATCAGGATATTGTGGGGCTTAATATCGCAGTGCACGTACCCCAGTGTGTGCATGTGAGAGAGGGCCATGAGGATGGATCTCGTGTGGTTCTTCACAGCTGGCTCTGGCAAGCCTCTCCCGTTTGACTTGATGATATCGGCCAGGCAACCTCCGGATGCGTACTCAAGAAAGATGTTGTATAACATCTGTCCATCTTCTTCGGTCGTATCGTCCCCGAAACATCGTATGATGAAGGGACAGTTGTTGAAGCGATCGAGCAGCTTCTTTTCTTTGACAAGAGAGTCGGACTCCGATGACTTTGAAGATTTGACGGCGACGATGTGTGGAATACCATCTTGTTGGGATGTTATGATGCCTTTAGAGACAAAGGCAAAACCCCCTCTGCCCAAAGCTTCTCCTCTGATCCAATGCATCTTAGACCTCTGTGTTTCCTGAAATCGTCCTCAGATGGAGTTTCACAATTTTATTTTATTGTTTGCTTCAAGTGCATATGAAAATAGATGGAGGCTATGTCTTTATATAGAATCACCGACACACTGTTTTCTACTATGATTAGGATTCTGATGTTAGCAAACAAATCATTTGATTGGACAAAATCAGGTCTGGAAGTGTATTAGAATATATCCCAAGTGTATCTATTAGAGATGAACGTAATCTAGTAATTTGTTTTACTTCAGTCCGGAATGTACGTAGTATGCTTAGGATTTTGTTCAATTTGATTGGATTTTCTTGGATTGAATTGGGTAAACGTTTACTTATATATAGATATATATATATATATATATATCTTAATGCAAAAGGTAAGGTATTACTCATATCTTCATCTCTAGAATGAGCCTCTTGTTTGTTCGTTTGCTTGTTTTTCTTTTTTGATTTTTTTGTTTTTTTTTTGCCAAAAGCGTCGTTTCAATTATTTCCTCTTCTTATATTTATCATTTTTCCAAACTAAGGTTAGTTAGTTTACCTTAATTAAAATTTCACTTTTTAGGTTTGTATTTATTTATTTATTTATTCCTTAATAATTCGTTTCGTTCACATATATAGCTTATTCTTCATTTAACATTTAAAAATCAATATTTTTTCTAAAATTTGTTTTATATTTTCAGCAATCTATATAAGACTATTATTTTTTAGTGTATTGTTCAAATAGTAACTTCTGAAACGTTTCCTAAGAATATTTTTATAATATTACTCAAATTATCCTTCTTACTAATTGAATTATAATATTGATTGCTACTTCATTCCTTTTTATTATAATTTATCATCAATTGTGCATTGTCAATTTAGAAACTGGATTTAGGTTATGATTTATCAACATAGTTCCATATTTTTTGTGGGCCTTGTTTTAAAATAAAAGGTGGTCCTTTAACATGTATTGTAAACAGACATTGAAGATAAACATTGATATAAAGAACTTTAACGGTCCTCTCTGAGACATAAAGAAAAATAGCATTTAAATTTTCTTCAGTTATAAAAAAATTTGAAATAGTAATACAAACTAGGAAATTTATATACATAAATATTTAAGAGGTCATTTTGCACTTCAATTTTCCGGCTCAAACTAGTTAATTGGACAACAAAAATCTCTCTCGATGAAGAGCAAGTTTTTAGAAGCTGGATTGAATCCGATGAATATTATTTCAAATAATTTAGAAACTTTAGGAGTCTTAGATTTTCGCAATATTTAGAATGTGTGTGATCGAGGATTGATCACTGCGGATTATATGGAGAAATATCGTTTTAATCAATTTTCAAATAAAACAATAAAATAATTCTCCAACAAAACAAAATATGGAAATTTTATAGCTTGTAGCTTATTAGCTATTAATATATGTTCTGATATTGGGATCTCGTCTCTCATTCAGAAGTCCAGTGGCTCTGTATTCAAATTACAACAACGACAGAAATAGTTATTGCATTTAACGTGCGCGATTAATAACATGTCCGAGAAAATAATAACTTCTTGTTTTAATATCATATATTTGTTCAAGGAAATATCATATCGTATATCAATTCATGCAAATTAATTTGCCTCGTCTATATCTTCAAACTAGTTCATGTAAACAGCACGAGGAAAGACATCACGGAGGCCCCAGCGAGAGATCCGACGACTGGTAAGGCAGCCACAGCACCACTGTAGTTCACGGACGGAGCAGGCGCCGCTCCCGCTCAAAGTGTGTGGCTCTCCTCCCCGGCGCTGCAAAATGGAAGCGGTAGCCGCAGCAATGGTGGCCAGGCGTGCGTTGTCTTTCTTGTCATTTTCATGGGTGGGGGCGCCGACACCAGAGAGGAACCTCAAAAATGGGCGTGCAAATATGCAGTATGTTGGGGTGTGAAGTTGGGGTGGCTTGAAGTTTCTTTGACTTTCGTCGTCTCTGTTCTTACTTCTAATAGAAGGAAATCTATGAATGATATTAAGCTACAGCAATAAATAATTACTACGATTTATTTAACATTTGTCCATATCTTTTTGGGCTTTGTTTAGAAAATAAAAGTCCTTAAATATCCCATAATATCGAGTATTAGTCATTTTTTAATTTCAAACCATTTATTGACACCCAAGGATAAAAAAATGAAAACACATACAAATTAACAACATTAGAAATGGAAATTAACATTAACAAGATCAATAAAAAGGAAATACAGGTTACAGTACTAAAATTTCAAGTTCATTTTACGAGACAAAAAGTAGAAAAAAAGGGTAAGTTATATAACCAAAAATATGATACTTCGTTGAAAGGTGGCTCTGGTTTTTATTGATTGGTGTATATGTAATTGGATGAATCCTGAAAATTAATCATACTTGCTTAATACAAAAGCAAATTTATATATAAAATTCTATGAAAACAAATGCAAGAATCTTTTCCTGACGTAATATCCCAGCTCAAATAGGAAAATTGAATAAGAAAAAATCTACCGAAGTCTCATCCTCCGACATGAAAAAATATAAAAATTATTTTGAAAAATAACCTTGCCGTAATTTGGTTCACCTCCATAAGCCGAAAGGTAACATAACGTTGGATCTGTAAAACAGATCAATCTTAGTTTTGATTAACACAAAACTGTTTCTAACAGTTTATATGAGTGCACAAGCTAAGCTGAATACAGATCAAAATAGAGCCGAGCAGATCAGCTGAAAAACTTTACCGTATCAGAAGAGTTGAGCTCAGTTGAGAAGATAGATTAGTATAGATCAGTTCATAGAAACATTTCGGTTCAAATGAATCGGTTCAAATGAGTTGAAGTGCAGAACAGTTCAGTTCAGTGAGCAGGCGCGGTAATAGATCAGATAAGAATGGCAGAGCAGAACAGTTCAGAAAGAACAATTCAAGGCAAATAGATCGGTTTCCTTCAGAGGTTCACTGAGATGAGAAGTGCAGTACAAAATAGATCAGAACGGAACAGAACAAAATAGAGCAGCTCTAAGATAAGCAGATCAGATCAGATTAGATCAAGAGCAGCTGAGATAAGTTCATATACGAAGAGCGGATCAGAACAGAGAGTAGAACTATTCAGAGCAGTCAGTGAACGGGAGTAGTGTAGCACTATGTGCATATCTGATTGGAACTTCGTAACAGATCAGTTCACATTACAAGAGAAAAGCTTATTGAACAGAAAAAATCAGAACGGAGGTTAGATCACATCAGTACAGGCCACCAGCTCTGACGGACAAAGAAGTTTAAACAAGCTTTACTCAAACAAATCTGAAAGGTTCAAATTGTTTTGCTCCGATACGTCTACATCAGTTCAGAGACAGTACAAAGATTGTAAATAACCTCACCTACTACTATACGATGAAAGGACGACAATGACACAATGACAGAAATTTTGCAAAAGCTTTTCAACGGCTATAATCTTGTATCCAACTTTCGATTCAGATCAGAGACTATATATATTAGACTGAACTGAAGGCGAACAACAAGACACTCTCAAGTATTGTCGTTGAGAGGATGAGAGACTCTCAGTTGCGTGTGTGCATAGAGTGTAAATTTGGTCCAGAACAGAATATCAAATTGTGCACGGGCAACAAACATTGTCGTCGAGCTGAATGAATAGAAGACGACAATACGTGAGGATACAATTGAGAGACTACGTACACGGTATCAGATAACGTTTCACACACACACACACACTCACAAATATGAGAGCATGAATGAAACAGATTAGAATGAATGCAAATCAAATCAAATCAAATCAGTTTTGTCCTGGCTCAAAGACGTGAAACTTAGTATATGTAGTCTTTCTCACTGAAACGTTAAACAAGTGAACAGATTTGATTACCATGAGAATCTAGGGGTTCAGCTTATGCAATGTGGTAAGACTCAGCTGAGTGGGTTTGTACAGCTTTGTATAAACCAAAGTCTTATAGTGAAAGCCTTCCAGTCTGCAAGAATGGAAGACGTAAAAGCGGTTGCTTCGAACTTTCATAAACAAACATCTGCACACTGAGTAATTTCTTACTGCTTATCTGAACTGCATACATGTTTTCTAAACTGTTTTTAATCAAGTTTCAGTTTACAGGGAGTACTTCGGGTTGCTTCCATATGGTTTTATCAGACCAGGCCGATGTACCATCAATGCTCAAAATCTTTTAAGAACATGAGCTATTGGAACTCCTTTTATATTTTATTCTTGATCAGATGGCGCACGCCCCTCTGTCATTCTTAAATATCCCGAACGGGATCTACTCCTTTCCTAACACATGACATAGGTCAGGTTTGACTCTCATTAACCATAGGCACAGCTGAAGAACAAACATGGTTAGCATAAATGATAAAACCATATATTATGTACACAGACAATTTCGTATAAATATAATTGATGCAAATATATATAATACAGAAAAAAATTATAATTATATATGTAACAATTTAGTCGAAGAACATATAGCAACATTATATTTCAATAAACACTCTGCAGCAAACCTTTCCATGGATTTTTAAGTCCATGACACAAACCATTTGATTACTACCCTAAAGATACAAAGAAATATACAAATAAAGAAGACAAATCAAGCTGCCAACCAAAAGAACCAAATTCATAACAATCCTTTTAGGAATCAAATGCTCATCAAATCACATAGATGAAGAGCACTGATCCCCTCCTTGCTCAATCTCAGACATGGATTCTTCATCTTCATCGTCAAGCTGCTCGAGCTCGAGCTCGATCCCCAGACCGCCGTGGCCTCTCCCAAACGCCTTGATATGATCTTTCAAAGACCTCTTATGCTTGAAGTCAGAGCCACAGATACAGTACCAAATCTTGCCACAGTTCTTCTCGTGTGTCCTCCAATCACCTTTCACTGCAAATGGCTTCGCACACTTTCTGCACGTGAAGGGTTTGGATCCATGCTTCCTCTTGTAATGTGTTTGTAGAGTCCTGAAGTCTTTGAGCGGCTTCGCTGTCGGGTTATTGATGTTGTGCTTGCAATCCGGCGCGCAGCAGTAGCATGGTAATCTTAGCATTGCCGTGGGCTGCGTGCCACGTAACGACTCGGGGCCTTTTCTGTATTGTGATCCATGCCCCCACATATGCATCTGAAATGATCACACTCAATTAAACCTAATTCCAGCACAATTTACAAGTATTTGATTGCATATAAATTTGAATGAAACTTAAAATAAAACTCTTGCAAACGCTGCCTCAAGCACCATACATAAATTGTACACCATATATATTTGATATCTGTATTTTATTTCACGAGAACTACGTACTATTAAAAGCCAAAAAGTACACAAGGAGTGAATGAGATCAAATCTGATCCAAAATTAAAAATGCATTGACGGCAGCATATGGTGGAGCAAAAGCAGTAATTAATACCGAACCAACTACTGTAGTGGTCAATGCAAAAATTTTCACCAGAGTGAAATGATTCAAAAATTTTATTTACTCAATAATACGTAGCATGTAGGATGAGGATACAAAAAGTTTACAATATGCATGTACTGTATTGAAGAACAAACAAACGAAACATGTGCCGTGTTACAGTATTTTGTGCAGTGGACATCTACATATTTCAGTGGCCGGAGTAAGAATCCATATGATGATGATTCTTTTATTCTAAAAAAAGAAAAACATCTGAAGGAATTTCTGTTCTTATTTTTTGACCACATGCATTTGGATGAATTTCAAGGTATACACCATGTCACTCTTTTAGTTGAAGAAAAGAAAATATTTGTTTTCTCAAAATAGTGGTAATCATGCGGAAGAAGTTCTTGTGATCCATTGTATTTAAAAGCTTGTTTCTTTAAAAAAATATAAGATTGGATCTAGCGAGTTATTGGTTAGAGTTGCAAAAAGTTCCTGTTTTCTTTTTTAAAAGTTATTCTAAGTCGATCAATTAACTATCATCAACAAAATGTCTACAGTTTCACCTCAATGAACTCGATCTGATTTTGATTCCATACAGTGAGACTATATATATAGCATTAAAAGGTTGATAACCACAAATTTGTGAAGTTTCCAGGCGCCTGCAATTATAATATGAAATCTTTCGAGACATAGTAGTAGTTCAGTTAGTTGTTAAAAGTAAATAAAAAGGTACCTGATGGTCAATTCTATTATACTCATTAAATCAATCATGATACCTTAATTTCAACATCTACCTGACCGTGGGATAAAAGCTGACCTACGGGATCACTATTTATGTATGTTCAATTTCGTCTTGGAAACTAGTGCGGTTATTATAAATGGCCTAATTTCAGAGGTGATTCCCTACCCCCCCCCCCCCCCCCCCTTTAGGAATGAAAAATGAAGCTTTTATATGTAGGTACGATGGCAATAAATTATATTTAAAAGCCATAACTAGGAAGATGCAACAGGCAGAAATGCTCGTCACATCTAGAAAGAAGATGCGAATCGACCGCATTTAAAAAAATCACATGTCCTGCAAAAAAATCACGTTATAAATGAGGGAACATGTATACAATATATGAACTTTAAAACCCAACTGATTGAGAACAAGCACTAAATCACAATCTTGTCTTATTTTAAAACAAGGTCCATCAGCTTAAACTGTGAAAAGACACTGATTAAACTTTAATCTAGGGTTCATAGAAACAAAGTATAAAGAAAAAAAGACAAAAGGGAAAAACAAGATTACCTGCAGGTTATTGTATCTGTTAAAAGTCTTGGGACAAAGGTGACAAAAAAACTGAGTCGGGCCGATGAGAATCTGAGAAGGAGTGGGAATCCAATACTGGCCCATGTTCATCCGGTTCAAAGGCAACCCGGAGAGTATATCCGCGCCATCCTTATCCGTGATGTCGCCACAGCCTACCTCCGAACTAGGGCTTGGGAGCCCTATATGTAAAGCCACAGTTACATTTTCATCTTCGATAAAATCAGGATGTTTTGGTGAACTCCGCTGGTAGTTGTGTGAATAATCCGAGGAGGGTTCGGTGCATGAATCTTGGTTGAGGCTGAGGGCATTGATGAGAGGAAGAGCTTCTCTTGGAGGAGATGAAGTGTACTGCGGATAATATTGATGGTGAGAAGATGAAGAATGGAGAGGGATGAAGTTGAAGCACTGTGCTCTGAAATTATTGTAGGGTTCTGTCATGATTGACGAAGAATATTGGAGGGGAAGGGATCTGAGATGGGGAACAAGTGTGAGATATTGAGTTGAATGATTGAATTGTTATGTAGGCTACTGCTACTTCTACTGTTATATAAGATTAGCTGACACAGCTTTGTGGTGGCTTTGCGCCCATGTGGATTGCTCCAACGATTTTGCAAGCAGTACTCGTGGTATATTCTCTATTTACATCAACTTTTACTATATAACTTCTTCGCGTTGGGGAACCCACACTCGGCTGCTGTACTAGATCTTCACTGTGCAGTGTCAACCTTCGGGTTTAATACAATACTCATCGTAAATTATGTTCGAGAAATTAAATATTATGTGAGAAACTCGCCTAAGAAAATTATAGTGGGATATCAACTCATGGTCATTTAATTATAAACTTACATATTTCATCAACGTGGACATATTTTCAATCGAGATTGGAATGTTTAACTTGTAATCACTCTTTAGTTTGATCTGCTTAATTCGTGGATGTCACCTTTTTTGACACCCATGTAAAACTCGGCGCCGTGATTTAGTTATATGGTGCACTCACGTAAAACATGGTGTCAGGTTTACCTAGATGCCCACAAATATGCTCACACAAGATGTCCACAGTATCAAATTTATAATATATATATATATAAACTTGAT
Source organism: Dorcoceras hygrometricum (assembly GCA_001598015.1). Taxonomy (NCBI): domain Eukaryota; kingdom Viridiplantae; phylum Streptophyta; class Magnoliopsida; order Lamiales; family Gesneriaceae; genus Dorcoceras; species Dorcoceras hygrometricum. Next base: position 127,774 of record KQ995303.1, read on the forward strand.
ATTGTGGACGTCTGGAGATGCTCAGCCGAACATCATAGAAAATTGATTGATGTTCGGATGAGCATCTCCAGGCGCCCACACAGACGTCAATAACAGGTGCCCACAATATCGGGCCTTTATATATATATATATGTATGTATATACAAACAGGCAGTCCCATTATTAGAGCTCACGTGTGGGGATTCGATACTTTTTTTAATCCAAGTTCAAGCTATAAAAATATATACATACAAAATGCTTCAACAGTTGCATTATGAAACGGGTGCCAGTTGTGAAAGGGGGAAATTAATTCCATATTCACAAGGCATTGATTATATTATTTGATGAAAACTCGTCATTTAATTACATAGAGTACGTAGTTGTAAATTCTTTCATGTACGTTTCGAAATGAAATACATCTCATAACAAAAATCTAACAATAATAATTTTATGATTGATTCTACTTATGAACTATACGCTTAACCAATGCTCAAAGTTTCGTGGAAATTATTAGATTTTTTTTAATGATAATTACATCGTTACTAGAAAATGTTGGATTAAAAATCTTTACAGAACTTAATCAAGACTTTCTTTCAAATTATTGTATCATTAATTTAATTGTAAAATATATATTCAATTCCCCTTAATCGCAATAAATGCAATTATTGAGAGAAGAATATTTTAAAGTTTAATAATTCTCATACAAAAAGAACTATTAACGTTGGTGCATAGGTTTATGGACGGTTTTAAAATACGTATACACTACGAGCTGAATGATAATTTAGTACAGTATACATTTCTTATAATTTATATATAAGAGACTGTATATGATCACTGTATGCTACCTTTGACCTGTTTGCAAACCTAAAATTGTTCAAAAAACATTTCCAGCAATTTCTGGAGATTATAGGATATAGTTTCTCGAAATGAAGTTCATATTTATGTAATAAGGGGTTAAAATTGTATCGAAGATTAGAAAATTTTAATGATTGGCATAATATGAAGATCCTGAATCATGATATTTTGTAGTTGGGGAAAGAATATATTGAAGTAAAAAGAGGGTAACATATTAAAATAATGAACTTTTTTTCACTTCCTGTCACAATATTTTATCATATCTCAATATCCCTGGTCTCTCTGCAAACTGCAACTTTGCAGCGTACAACTAGTTCAATACTTAAAAGTGAATGACTTGACCTGCTCACAAATTTGGGTAAAATCCTATTATATTATTGTTTTTACTACTGTTGTTGGGGAGAATTTTTTCCATAATCAATTTACCGCTTACACATAAGAAATCGAGGTTATTTTTTGATTTCGTTATGTATAAATGAATTTGAAAATTTTTGTCCCGGGATCGAGTTTGTCCGCTATAATATCACTTGATTGGATCGAAAAATATGAACACGGAGTTTAGAGAGTAAATAAACTTCTTTTAGAACTTTTTTTTCTTTAAAACAATTTTATAAATAAGTCGAGCTAATTATGTGTATCGCTTTCCATGGAAAGATAAATGAAATATGTTTACCCAGCAATTTTCTTGTCAATTTGAATTCAAATTCCCCGGGACGTTTGTACGACCAACGAAGTTATGTCAATTTATATCATCTACCAAATGTTAATAGTCTTGTGAATGACTAAGGACTTGAATATTTCTATAATAAAAATGTCTCTTTCGCACAAAAAAAAACCGAATACAACATTTTAAATAACTATTATCTCACAAAACATGTTCAGAAAATAACGTAGATGGATCCAAATACAGGCTGAAAGTTGAAGCAACTTTCTAAGATAATTATTATAATATATTTTAATTTCTGTGTCACTCCTCCGACAGCAATATATGGTATATGGGGCCTGCAAAAAAAGGCAGTAAATGCAATGATATTTGGTTGTGTCTGCTTTGTTTGAGAATTGGGGCGGGCGAGCAAAAGGAATGGGGATAAACAAATTTATATTATTAAAGTATAAATGAGACATTTTTGGGTCGCATGTTGATTTTCCCGACGGGATTGCCCTTATAATTCAATTCCATGTTAACCACAAACACAGTCTCTCTGCAGATGTTACTTTTGAACATATATAAAACATAAACACAAGCCTGTCGGTCACCCCAAGATTTTTTTAGTTCCTCTTCATGTGAAAGGACATGAAACTACGAATATATATATATATGTGTGTGTGTGTGTGTGTGTGTGTGTGTGTGGATTAATAATTATTCCAGAAAAAAAATACAACTGGTGAAACATTATCTTAAAGAACAAAGAATTCTTAAAGAACATCATCTCTTTTCTTTGAACTGAAGTTAACTCGGTTTACCCTTCAACTAAGAAATTTTAAATCACACAGGTTAATTTGATATAAACTAATTGAAATTCACTAAACTTTTTCCATCTAAACAGGTCTGTAATTTTCTAATTGTTCCAAAAACTATTATAAATTGAATTAATAAAATTCAATTTTCTCGCTGCTCATGATATCATTAACTCTAGCTAAAAACTCATCGGCTTCCATGTCCACTTTTCATAAGCAACCCTGACTTTTCCAGCGGTTCAATGGCTTCCTCGCACAATTCTTCTGGATTTCGACTAGTATTCAAACTACTCTATTTTTGATATCTTATAAATGAATTGAAAACTTCTATAATCCGTCCCAACCTTCGTTGACTCTCACGCTCAAACTTGGTAGATACTCATAGTTTGAATCTTGAATCTGGAATTTATCCAAGAATGTGAAGTTTATCCTCTCGATTCTTTTATTTAAGTTAATAAGTTCAATAATATAGGACTGATTATAAAATGGATTCAGAAATAATTTATTTTATCTTCTGTTATGAAAAATAAATAAGTTTTTAGTACATATAAAGAAACTGGTAAAAAATTATAATAAAAAAGCATAGAAATGTCTTCTCATTCTAAAATTTAATAATTAAGTAATGTGAATTGTTGAAAGAGAGACGGGCCAGCTGTTGACAATTGGTTATGGATATGATGATTTCAAGTGACTGTTGAGCTACGAGCATGACGTCATCCAAAACTTTATTGCCATCTGCTGCTGCCTACATTACAGTGAAACATACCTTTTCTTTTAACCAATTATAGAGCTCACAAACGTTTAAATAAAAATAATAAAATATGATCAGATAACATCTCTTTCTATATTAGATCCAGTAAGAACAATTTTTTACCTAGTTACTACAATCAGAAAAACAGTACTGAATGATTTATATTAAAATTCATGCTTAATAATTTTTAGCAGAGCACTATAAATATAATAATAATTCAAGTGCTTTATATGGTTTGTGGGATAAAAATGATAATGATGATATAAGCTCAATATGAAAAGATATATAATATCATGTATAATAAAGTTGAATAAATCATATGTTTATAATCCGCAGTTAAAAGAGAACCTTTGGTATACAAGTTGCAATTAATAACTCGTGATGTTATTGTTCATTCGCTCTGCCCGTGGAACGACGTACCGAAAAAATAAAGAGGAAAAATCCCTTATTCGGTTCGACCCGATTCAGCCTATTTCCGAAGAGAGAATCTAGTGAATCATGGACCGCGTTCTATATTTGAACTTATGAAATGCGGCATACCTTATTGTCCAATGAAATTGGCTAATTCTGCCCGTTCTATATAGTATACATAGCCATTAAAATTCTCTATGAATCAGCCAAAGATTGCCTTTGACCTATAATAATAATAATTTTGGGCCCTGCACATTCTATTCTCACTAGTATTAGTAATATCTAACTCAACAATCTGTGTATATGTATATATCTATGTATGCATATGCCAAACTGGACCTTTTGCATTGGCAGTACATCATCAAACCTAGCTAGTACCAAATCTATATAAATAAATTTTAGCACTTATTGTTGACAATAATTCAGTGTTGTGATATGATATACATCACAATAGCATGGATAGATATAATTTTAAAAAATCTTTTCAATGGTCAGGAAGAGTTATAGCCAGTCAACCGGCCCATACATGAAGCCATAATTGGTTTACCCAAGTATAGAATTTGTGCGATCTGAATCACCTCCAATATATTACTGCAAATGACAGATAAACAAACGAAAAGAATATCTTGGAAAATTGAAAAAAACCATGTATATAATTGATATATATAAAAGACAAATACAAAACTTTAGTCATGTGTGACAAACACATCAGATGAGTCCCCTCAAGCATTCTGATAGAAATGACTGAAATTCCGGAAGACAAAAAGAGGCAGCAATCAATCAATATTGTATTTCTGCACCAAAAAAATGACATATGAGACGGTACAGGCCACGGAATTTGACTCCATTTTTGGTCCAATCCTTTTTAAAACTATATATCGTTCTAGCTATTGCCTTGTTTAGGAAATTTATTATGAAAGGAACAGATTGTGTTGTTAGCGAACATGACAAACAGTGCATGTCTCTTACACCTCAGGTTTTTTAAATACAGATGCTTTATTGATGTTTAAAATGGCCCAAAGATGAATTATCGTGGGCTCTTAGTTCATGTGTTGTCCATGCCAGCTACATAAAGCTAGATTTAACCTCATAGCAGCACCAAGATATAGAAGATATATATATATATATATACAATGGTGAAAAAAGACATGCAGGAGTTGCAGAGTTTCTCACCAAAAATAAAGAAAGAAATACTGACTTGGAAAAGGATGTTACAGAGGCTGTCATTATTGCATGCAAGTATTTCATTTTATATATAGACAGTTGGAAAAACAAAGAAGTGTCTTTTCCGACTATACGTATTTGGCACAAATTTCTCAGAGTTTATATTGTTATAGAAAGGTACACTGACAGGACGTAGGAAACATGTGATGTGATGAGTCAAAGGCACGGTCAGTGGTGACTGCAGTCAGTCTCAGGGTAACCCCAATTCCATTCGGGAGGCATCGATTTTGACCTGTCAATGACCATGAACGCAGTTCGGAAAAGGACACCTCGAGATAGGGGCACGCTCACTTCAACTCGGAGAAAAAATATATAATTATATATATATATATACACGATGGGCGGGCCCCATGACGATGACGGCTTAGCACAAGGATAATAAGCTGGTGAGGCCTACGTGAATTCGAACTCACTCTCCTGTCTTGAAAGATTATTTGTACAATAGTGGGAATGACTAAAAAATGATGGTCTTTCTCTGCTGTCTAGTACGCTGCAAATGGTCTTCTTCAGACGATGAGATACGAATTGATAAATGACTTCGGACATAATGCTCAAAAGATGAATGTATTGAATGAATCTTTACCTTTTACGAACAAATTTATTTCTGCATGAGGTGAGGGGAAAACCTTTAACCGAATCTTGATAACTCAGAAGACAACCTCTGTTGGTGGGGGTATTAGGACCGTCATCATAGGGTTAGGACACATTATCATCCTAGTTGTAATCGTGTTTTAAAGGCTTGGCCAGAAGCTTGTCTTATCTATGATCACCGATTGGGTTAGGCCCTTCGAGCCGCCCCGCCCCGTTATAGACATTAGGCAGGGTGGGCTCATGAAATAGCAGCCCATTTGAAGGTGAGCCTAATGGTTTGAGCCCGCTCGGGTAGCGGCTTAAGACGGGACAGGCCAGAGTGGGACGTGCTATAACCAACCAAATTACCGTTTTTTGTATTTTTACGTTTAAAGATTATTTTTACAGTTGCCTGTTTGCCTAACTTTCCACTACCTCACTCCTATTCCTGCTTCTATTCTAGCCTCTGATCTAGCGGCTTTCCTAGCCGGGGCTGAAGGTTGGCGAATGCCAGAATCAATCAAGAGTTCCTTCCGACTTTGATTTCAAGTAGTCACGGGTCGCTGCAGCCATCCACAGGCCATAGCTCAACCATGTATTGCCGCTGCTCTAGGTGATATGTGGTAAAACTTTATTTCATTCTCTTAAACTTTATAACAATTTTCGGGTGGAAAACAAAAGCGGGCAACTGGTCTAACCCACGGCCTGAGGTAAACCTGACAAAGGTTAACTTTTTTTAGGCCGCGGAAATACAGGCTGGTCCACCCCGTCCTATCTGATGGAGAGTGTCGGGAAGGGTTACGGACTGACTCGTTTTAATACGTCTACTTGCCATTTTTACTCTGTTATACTTTTTTCATATATAAGACAAGATATACCATGATTTCTATTTGAAAGAATTTCTTAGCATTTTAGAAGAAGTCGACAAGGCAAGTGAATGCTGATACAAGATAAAAAGGTAAAAGCATGGCGAAGAGAGACAAGTCAGACAATATGCATGCGTCACTACCCTTATCTCCATAGCTATCTATATATATGGCATTTATTGTCGAACATGCCCATTTTAAGGCCACGCCTCGGCTCGCAACACCGCTTCCGCTTTTCGATTCCACGAGCAATATCAACTACATATTATTAAGGGTCAATTGGCATTAAATCCCGAAACCAACACATAAATTTTCTTACAATCCCTATCACAAAAAAATTTGTTTGCGCTTACTGATTCTAGAAAAAATTTGACATTACATGTTTTTATTCGATAGAAATTAGATACAAATGATTGAAAATAGAGTACATAATATATTATATTTGAGTACAAATTAAAAAAATTTGTTTGCACTTACTAATTCTGCACGAAATTAAGATTTTGAATAAAAAATTATTACAATTATCATTCGTTACGTATATTCCTATACTCAAACATCATATTTCAATATGGAATTGAAATAGTTTGTACTCAATTATCATATATTAATATCATATTTTAAACTATGGTGTACCGATTATGATTAAATAAAAAATATTTTATCTTTAATACCAAAACAAGATATCCATATTTTGTACTCAAAAATTCAATTCATATATTAGTACGAATTTGAAACAGTTGGTATTCAAATATCATATATTATGTATTCTATTTTCAATAATTTATACTCAATTTCTCTCGGCTAAAAACATGTGGTCTTAAGGAATAAACAATTTTTCTAGAATCAAGGAGTGCAAATAATTTTTTTTTTCTGAAAGAAACCGAAAGCAAATTTATGTTTTGATTCAGGGAATTATTGAAAATTTACCCTATTATTAACATCACGATCATTCTATAAAAAATTTGTAGAGGCTGGTAGTCCTTTCTACATTTATTTTCTTATGACCGTTGATTTAACGTAGCACAAAAAAATCATTCAAAAACGTGCTAAAATTTAATTTTCTTCAAATATATCTGAGAATAAGAAATAAAGTAAAAGAAATAAGGATAACAATGAAATTTGCTACGCTTGCCAATTTTTAGTCATAAATTAACATAATTTTCATCTCAGGGCTCTTTCTGTCCATAATTGGACACTATTTATCATTAATAAGTACCAAATTAGACCTTAATCCAATTTTTATTTTATTAATTGTTTTATAATTCGAAACATCAACGTTATTATTTCTTAATTTTCTACAAGCGAACCCAAAGTCCTTAATCACGATTCAGGAATAACTTCAATCAAAACGTACGGGTATATATAGGTTTGGGTTTACAAGAGTCGAACCAAGCTTTTCGACTTAATTGATAGCATGAAGGCCTATTCAACTGGGCTGGACCCAATTTTGACTCCTGGGCTGATTTCCCGGATCCACCTTTGGACTATAAGGATGACTCAAGCACAGAAGACTTGTACCCTTAACAATGTGCCTAAGCCTTCTATGCTCACACAAATTAATGAATGACAGAGCTTAAAGGTGGTAATACTTCAATTACAAATAAACATGAAAAGTAATTCAACTGCTTAAGCTTCAGAACACCAACCCATTCTCCCGAGCAGAATCTGCAAGGGCCTCAATCCGGCCATGGTAGGGGTAACCACCCCGGTCGAAGGCTACCTTAGTAATTCCTTTTTCAAGGCAAGATTTTGCTATAGCTTCACCGACTCTTTTGGCAATTTCCTGATATCCCAAACCTTAATGTTAATATTTGTAGTTTACGTTTGAAAATAATGTAATAATAAAGGAGAAAACGAATGTAAACCAGTGAAGAATGGACAGTGCTTTCACAATTCAATTCCAGCAGAATAAAAGTCGTGATCAAAGCTCACCAGATGAAGCAGGCAAGGTCCCCAACTCTTGAATTGCAATTTCAGTTCAAGAGATAAAGCTTATAATTTGATCAAGCATTGACCAGGACACATCTGTCAGAACAATCTACTCAACCCTTTTCTATTTAGCTCTTTAGACATCGTTTTCTAATGCTTTTTTCCATTTAATTGACAATGGGAATAACATCTCCGTTGAGTTGTCACTTGCATCAAAATTTAAGAAATATTCACAAGCTGGATATCTACAGAATGAGAAGAAAGTAATTCCGTAGCCCACACTCTTGAAAAGGTAACAAATTTCGAAAACCATATTAGAACATCATGATAAATATGCATGAATGTAGCTGCTACTTTGATTTCCCATGTGTGGAATTCACTTACAATAGTAGGACCAGAACTGTAGTCAAACTCCTCAGAGATGGGTTTCTGGACAGTAGAGGCAGAAGCAAGAGTATGCATCTTTGAATCATCGATCACCTGAACATAGATATGTTTGTTGGAGCGAAAAACACTTAACCTTGGTCTATCTGTTGTCCCTTCAACCTGATTAAAATGTTTATTTAGCAAATTTAATAGAGTACAGAAGATACATATAGCTCAACCTCAACTGATATTTCATATCTCATGAGCATCATATGTATGGCATAAATGTCTATCTGATCTCAATAACAGGAAAATAGCATCTTAATAGCTCCCAGAGTGTGCCACGGGACTTTAGCCCCAAGTGGCACAGTAGATGTCACTAGTTGGCGTCGGCTGCGGTTCAAGCATAGCCTCACCTTCCCCAGACACTTACCCCAAAATTGTAATTAAAAAAAAAAAGACCAAAGAATAAAGAAAACTTCCAGAGTGTTTGCAACATATGATATGTTTGTTCACAGCATAAGATTTGACAGAACATCACATGCTTGATCAAATGTTGACAAATGATCAGCATTAATTTGGCAGCACGATATATAGTAAACTTGATTACTTAGCCACAGCTGCAGTACACTTAAACCGAAACAATATGAACAAGTGCAGCCGAAGACTATGACTGCCACAACATAATCAGTAACAAACAATCATACAGGTAAATTTTTGTTCTTTAGTGCCATCTCTAGTAGCTGAAAAGGGATGAATTATAAAGAAGATCGTCATTTCTTCACAACATTACATGCAGGATACCCAAACTTCCTTCCTCAGTAATCTCACATACCCAGAATTTGATTCTTGTGGAACTTATTCAAAAGACAAACAAAACAAATAAAATAGCCAAAGACGGGCGAAAATCAAGCTACAGAAAGCTTGCCTTCTTGCGGATACGAGCATGGCGAGCAGTTCTATCCTCTGTTCGAGATTTGGCCTGAACAGTCAGTGGCCGAGGGTGGTGGCTCAGTAACGGCAGCGAATTTGGGTAACACCCATTGGAAAGCTGCTTCTGTTTAGTACTGGCCAAAGTAGTCTGCAGAAACGAAAGCGAAAGTGAAGTGCTGGACATTTGTTATCACTTTTCTATCTCCAATGCAAGGAAAATGGCGCCGGCTTCAGGATAAAACGAGAGGTTGAAAGAAGGAAGGGCAAGGTAGACAATGTTTGGTATTTGCTGATTAGACCCTGAAATTATCCTTTTGCGTCAAGGACCTTCTAACGTATGAAGTATGAAGATCTCTCACAAATTACTATCCTAAAATATGCCTTTAATTAATTAAAGTTTTTCTTGTTGCACGTGAGGTACTATTTGACACGAGATGAAACCCAAGTATTCTTTTAAAATTTTGTAATATTTTATGTAAGAACTTATTGGATTCTAAAATTTGGTAAATGCAATTAATTGATCATTCTATAATATTGTAAATATTTTCTGCGAATAAATTGATTTGTTTGAATGAACTTAAAATAGTTTACATAATAAATTTTCTAAAGACCTCTTTTTTTTTTTAGTTCTGCAAATCATATTTTACTTTCTTTATGTATGCCCAATTGATCATTACTTTTGACTTGGTTCACATCATTTTCCAGTATACTCTATTATTGCTGTCAAAAACAAAAGACACTCTATTACAGTATTTATTATTGTTATTACTTTCAACAAAATATAACGTCTTAGTTTATTTTTGTGCAAAGAGCCAATCTAAACAAAGTCCTTATTGATAGCGGGTAATTTTTTACCCGATTACGGACGCCCCACTTTTTTGTTCCTAACGGGGGAGAGATAGAATGGAGTTCTTCATGAAGGAAGAAAAAAGTGTTTATCTCGTTTTGAGACATTGGCTTTTGGGTCGACCATTGATGACAAAGAATGAATCCATAAAAACTTAGGATCCGATATCATGATAAATACTACCCTCATGATTAGACCATGTCCTGAGATTTGATAAAAGAAACGTGCATTAGCAGTTAATACGTTGTAATTGGATAAGTTATTAGGAATATGAGGAACTATATTTCTTATATCTATACTCTTAATTTAAGTTTCGTACAATAAGCCCAACAATATTGAAAATTAAATTTAAGAGTAAATTGAGCTAAGACTTAACAACCCAAACAGAAGCATAAGCAAAAGCATGTTGACCCAATATGAGAAAAGCAAAGGCTACGAGACCAATAAATCTGGAAATTTCCAACGGTCGAAAAAGTAATTGACATATAGCGAATTAAATAAGAAAAACCCTTCCCAGCCAACGGTCCATTGTCTCTCTTGTTTTATCTCCGCTTTCTTCCTTTCTTTCTTGCCTTCTAATAAAACTCTACTCACAATCAATCTCTGATCTGGGATTTTACAGACAAACTTGTTTTGAACTTTTTTTTGTTTCTCTGTATATGTTAAATTATTTTTTATTCTTTACAGAGATCAGATTAAATGGACGTTGGAGTAATTGATTGGAAGAATGTAGATTCAAGATTTGAGAGAGACGAGATGTACGAGCTCATCAACGCTCCGAAATGGATCGACTTTTTGACATCGGAAGACCCTGTTGATGATGAAGCCTGGTTCTGCCGCCCCGGTGAGTAACACTCAAGCACATGCACAAACGGGTCTCTGTAGGTGTATGCAATCAAATTGCTTGTTTTGGCTCTTCGGCTGATGATTTTCTGGTGTATGTATAGGTTGTAATCACGCCAGGACAGCTGAAGATTTCTCCAACTGTAAAGAGAGGACTCCCACTTCGAATTTTAAGGTTTGTTCGGCCTTCTGTTTCTTGTTCACTTCACATTTTCGGCTTGGTTTCAAGAAAATTTATGTCAACTGGCAAACTATTTTTGATAAATGCACAGCTCCTTCTCGGACTATTTCTTCTTCATTTCTCGCGTTGGTTTTCTGCATTTGAGCTTGAAATGATATTTCCAAAATAAAGATTTATGGATGGAATTTGGCTTGCATTATAGATCAGATTCTGACTCAATTTGTTAAGCTTGAAAAATATATCATGCTCCATTGTACCACCCGGATTCAATAAAGTTAAATGACTTCTGCTCCCCATTTACTGTGTTTCCAGCTTCAGAGATCTGCTAGAGTTTCTGAGATTCTTCCATTCAGTGAAGAAAAAACGAGGTACTGATGAAACTATTTAAGCTTTGGGTTTAGTGAGGTAGATGTAGGGATCGAATACTTACACAAGTTCTCCTGTTTGTAAATCTTGAGCTTGTAACACATTACTAAAACAGGATATGAACTCATCTAAAATTTGCAGAGACACGAAGTTGAAGAAAAGGGGGACAAATCGAACTTCAGTTTTGTTGAAGAACACAAACAATGATAAAATCCTTGAAGATGGTGAAAATCAAAATCCCAATCTCTCAACCCCTCCAAATCACCATGCTAAACTCAGAAAAGAGGCAGTCAAATCAAGCACAGAGAAGAAATCAAGGGATGATACGGCAATGAGAAAGGCCAATCAAGTACCTAAGCTGAAAAGTTCTTTATCTGCGAGAAATTTGTTCTCTGGTGGTGGGGACTTCCTGAACAAGGTTGCGGACTTCTGTAATGAATTGAAGAAACTAGCAACTAAGGTTAGAGAGAGTAAAGATAGTCGGGACATCGATTCTGGTGATTTGAATGACAAAGAAAAGGAAAAGAAGCCCTTGCTAGAGTTGAGCAGAGGAGATGTGAAACTAATGGAAATCGAAATGTCCAAGGAAAAACAGCCAAAGATCAGGTAAATCTCTATTCAACTCTGGGTAGATCGAAGAAGAGTTCTACTCAACCGGAGGAAATATTACTACTTCAAATTATTTAAAAACTCAAGTTTCACACATATCCCCAGCCCCAGCCCCGTAATCCAGGATCTCTCTTGTCCAACTATGCATTAACTTTTAATCATCTAGTCGTAAGACACTTTGAATCAATTGCAGAAGAAAAGATGATGCAGAGAACACCCCTATATCCATTGATGTGAAACGTGTGAAGGATGGTGTACAAAATATTCGAACTTCACCTCCTACTCCACAGTGTTTCTCTGCAAACCGCGGGACGTTGAAAGCTGAGACGATACCTATGACTTTCAGGTCCAAACCTCTGGTATGTACTCCACAATATCCAATTATGGATTGGTTTCAAACATAAATTTCGACAAGAATATTCCTAAATTGAAAATATATAATGAGGAAACTCTAGTAGGTAGATGGGTACAGGTCCAAACCTCTGCTGCATATAACGTTAATAATGCCAAGTGTGTTCTGAATAAATACTTCTGACTGCATATAACGTGGCATAAAATGCAGGGAAGAGGAATTCTACAAGAGGTTAAGCAAATAAACAAAGAGAGTAATGTGGTCGATAACGAAAAGATCAATTTTGAAGGAGAAATTTCAGTCGGATCTACTGAGAAAGAAGCAAGAACATTGAATGCTTTCTGGTTCTTAAAGCCTTGCGCTCTTTCAAGTTAACGAGTGACATTACAATAGCTAAATATATATAGATATTCTTTTATTCTTTTGCACTATTCACATTTGTTTTAGAATAAATTTGAAACAAGATGTTGTAAAACATTAAAGTTTATAATGTCGTGCTGTACTCAGAAACTAGTTTTCAGTATATGAGCTTAGATATTGTGGAATTCATGAATATTAAACCAATTTGTTTTTGTGTCAGACCCGGGGATTCAAATCAACTGCGCATCACTTCTCAAACCAATTTTAAAAGGAAGAAAAAAAGACAACACTAAGGACATGCTTGGTTACATCCCTTGTAAAAACAAATTAAACTAAAAAGGAACTGGACAATGAGAGATTCTGAACTTAAATTTATGAAACAATAAACCTTGCCTGTGTTATTTTTTCCTTGGCCAGAAGGTTTCTCTAAACCAGCCATTACATAAATATGGCACTGCCATGGTGGTTATTAGCTAGGATAGGTGATGCAGGCGAGAAGACTTGTAAACATATAGAGAAACAAATGAGAATATCCTCTTCAGACCCGACACACCAGCTCCTTTCTCGATCAACTCAGGCAGCCCTGCTGATTGAGATATCTAGCATCTTACCTTATAAAAGACAGTATGCTAGTGCACTAACGAGAATTCGATACCAATATTGGCTTCAACTTTCAAGAATACCACTTTCAGTCCAGTTAACTATTTTGAACTCAAACCTGGTGTGCTTATAGGAGAAAATAGAGAGCTAGATCACTCTTACACCATAAAGTCTCATCTCCTAATCTCGAATAGAGGAATTCAATAATGGAAAAACTACAGGGTTCAAGTAAACAACAAAAAGAGGACGACTCCTCACCAACAAGAGCTACGGCCATCCGATCTATTGAGACTCAAACCCTCCTTTGTGCAATCCCTCCGACTCTGACCAAACCATAGGCCAGCCACTGGGAGAAAAGGCTAGGAAAGTCGCAGATTTATCCGGTTTTCTGGACTAGAAATTGGTTTTGAACGTAAGTTATCCGGTTTTCCTAAATATTGCATTTCTAGTGATATCCTTCTGGTCGATCTAAATTGAAGAATACGTGGTGGGAAGAAAAATTCAACAAGATCGTATTCAACAAGAATATATAATACATGAGGATAAGAAACCCAAATTCATGAATGAAAGGATAACGTAATTAGCTTTATTATCCAAAACATGTAAACAATCAGCATCCCACAAGAACACTTTCACGAATCAAATTCCTCAACACTTTGATAGCGTCAAAAAACAGAGAAAAAAAGAGGGTGGGGCCAGTATTCACAAGCTCACTTCTGTCAAACCGGGATTCTAATCCCACATCGTTCGAAGTTAATCTACCTGGTATTGTTACACAGCATACAGTTCAAGATCCTGGAGCAGGCAAACCTCAAACGAGGAAAAATTCTACCAGTATGAGTACTGGACTCCCTCCAGATATCCTCCATCGTCTCCACAAACAGATTCAAGCTTCTGATCGGAGGGATGTAAAGAGTCAAAGGGACAGCAGAAAACGCCACAGCGAAGAACAAATGCAGCATCTTTGAATACAAACAGCAGTTGACCAAGTGGGCTTGCCAAAGGAACAATCTTTTTATCGTGGGAATGTTCTCAAAATTGATGCCAAGGGTTTTGAGGCCGCTCCTAGAATTGGAAATTGTGGAGTGGTTGATTGTAGGATGATGTGGTGGTATCCGGGAAGGCCAGCTTCCATTCTACAGGTTAATTTACACGCATTTATTAGCATTTATTTAGGTGAAAGATTTGTTTTTATCTTTTCTATTTGAAATAATAGCAAGGGTGTGGATAATAGAGTTGGATTAGGATAACAATGGGCCCTCGCTGGTTTAACTGTGTTATCCAGAGCCGCTGCTTTCTTTGAAGTCCTTGCTCCCCTCTGCTATTATTCACTCAAAAAATGTTACTACTTATTTATATATTTTCCTTATAAAATCCCGTTTTATGGTTTTCTTCTTACCGAAGCGGATATCAAATATATGTTTGTGGGGGTATAAACTTATAAAATTATGGCATATTCTATATTTTCGCTTGATCAGATGGATATGTGGGGGTTTAACTTGATATAAAATTATAGATCATCTGACCAAATTCCAATTGTGGCTGAAATGAAACCATTAGGATCCCCCTTAAACTTAAGATTTGGCAATCCAATTTTAAAATATAGTGATGTGATGTGTTTTCTGTTGACATAGATTAGTTCTGGGATTGCGTGGCAGACAATTTTTTACAAGATTTTTCTAGTAGAGACTAGACATATGCACATGTGGACTTGTGTTTTGGATGACGTATCACGTGCAGTTTGTTTGTTTTTTTTTTTAAATTATTCCCTTTTTTAAAGCTAAATTCATTCTTCTGGAAAAGATACTACTTTTGTTAAAACCACAAATAGAGAGGAAAAGAGTGCCCACGTTTGAAAAATCTTGAAAACAGATTGAGGCAATCATTGATGGAACGATTGAGAAAATTTGTTGATTTTGCACCAAAGTACATTAATATGCAACATTTCAATTATTATGAATAAAGTCGCAGTGGAAAAGAAAACTGAGAATGGACCTCTCACATCTTCCAACAAATGGGCTAAAGCCTGCCCAAAATAAATTTGGGCTGCCTAACAGAACCCGGGCCTTCGTTTGTGTCGAGGCTCTATAACTCCAACCCAAACTTAGAGTAGATTCATGAAACTTAAGATTTCATTCCAATTTCGAAAAAGGATAAAAGATATGTAAATCTCGGATTTAGATAAATTTTTCGGCATATTTCTTAATTTTATTGTCACTGTTTTTTATGCATTTCATGATTTCAGTTGACAATACTTGGTCTTAGTTTGATTTTTGGACTGCGATTATCTATTTATCTAATTGAAGATAGTCGTCATAATTCCAAATTTGGTCCTTGTCTGAATGCTTACGTTGCTATTATGCTAGATGTTTTGATTGGTAATCACATCCAGAAGAGTGGTTGAGACGTACAAGTCACTCATTTATTCAATTTTACTTCACAATGACATGATTCTTAGGATAAGAGATTTCAGTACTATACTTTTTACATGGATATAATCTTTTGTTGTCTATTCTGTTAACTACGACGAGGCATGTATGCATATGACCAACTTGAAAAAAGAGAAGAAACTATTGAAAAGAAATGAGAACAATATTTAAGATCCAAAACTTAGGTGACTACAATTTTTAACACTTTAAATAAAATAAAAATTAAATGGATTCACTTCCTCGAAGAAAAAGAAGATCAGCACCTGAGGTCACACTCGGATAAAACACAGGTTGGTCCTATGTATTCATGCACAGCCAGAAGCGACCAAATTCGTTTTCCACATGCCAGATACGGGTGGTTAAAGTGATCTTTGATTTGTGGATGGCATAACATTTTACCTCAGACAACAAAAGACTTGAGAGTATCTACAGTGGAATCTGTACGATATTTTTGGAATCCTAGGGTGAAATGGGAGATGTACACGTTTCACTGTGTAGACGAAGTCGGCTGCTTCGAGAGATCGTTAGTAAATAAAGCACAGTAAAAGCCATCTGTCTCCTGGTCACAGGTGGCTATAAAAACACTGAGCCTTAGTTCAGTTGTAAACTAAATTCGATCAAAATGAACGTACTGTTAGAGAAACTTTTTCCAAGTAATCTGGCTACGTATATTGGCTCCTTAAATCAGCAACCACGGTCGCTGTACTCTACCGCCGTCGCGGCCGTGGCCACACGGCGAAGATTTTCCGAGCTCTCTCTTGTTACAATGGCATCGATTCCTTTGTCATGGTAACTTTGTTACTTTTTTCTTTGCTTGGTTTGTGGGAAACGGTTTTTAGCTGTGGCTTTCCGATGAAAATTTGGCAGAAGGACTAGAGGAGTCCTTCTGCCATCGATATATTTAATGATCTCAAATTGCTCCAATCGTGCAGATTTTGTTTTTTTAACCAAAACATGATATTTATTAGAAAATAGTTGACAAGGGTAAATAATATAAATTTTATGAAAAACTAGGATTTGAGATCTCCTATTTATTTCTATAGGGGAAGAACATATTAATAAATTCTTTCCGATTGTTGTGAAAAAATCCTAGCAGGAGGTTTAAGGAGATGGAAAAGGTTGACCAATTCGTGAGTTCGGTCAAAGACATACTGGTTCCCCATCATTGCAATTCAAATATTGAGGAAGAAAGGCTCAAAAAACTGATTAATGCAAAGGAAAAGACAGCCATAATACATTGTTACGTGCAAGATGCTTTAGGAGGGCCGAAGGCGACAGTGTGGGAGGTGGCTCGGTCCGTCCAGACCGTGAACTCACCTACGACTTTCGGGCAAGTACGGGTTGTGGATGATCTGTTGACTGCTGGAGCCGATCGTGATTCGGAGAAGTTGGGTCGAACACAGGGGCTTATCACGTCTTCGGACTTGAGCGAACCGGCCCTAACTATGAACCTCAACTTCTATTTCAATGCAGGCCAGCATAAGGGCAGCAGTATTTGTATTGGTGGGCGGAATCCGATGAACAACAAGGACCGTGAGCTGCCTATAATTGGTGGGACTGGTGTTTTTCGGATGGCCAGGGGTTACGCCATCACCAACACTCTCTCTTTCGATGCAGTCTCGAATTATGGTGTTCTGGAGTACACATTTTATGTTGCTTATCCTGATTATCATCACGAAGGAGTTTGATGTTGAATTGGTGAAAGGAAATATATAGAAAGGGATCAAGTGCGCAAGTGTTGAACATGGGGCATATTCTATCCTCCATTTTTTCTTTTTTCTTTTATTTTCTTGTGATGGGTAAACGCTGTAAATCCTAAGCAACCACAGTGTTGATTGTTGAAGTTCAAGAAAATGTGATTTGTAAATGAAAGTAAGACGACGATCACAGCAAGAATACAAGAAATTAACCAATAATGAAGAATACAGGCGAATCACAACCCACTTTATTAATCACACCAGTAGAGTACACAGCCATTACAAGAAAGAAAACTCTTTACAGAAATCAAACTCTCGCAATACAAGTTTCCCCTTGATTTCTTCCCCTGTTCTCTTCTCTCTCCGATTTGGGTTGTATCTCTCTGTTTGGTAGGAATCGATTATGTCTCACTTGACCCAAGAGATATGTATTTGTATCCACCACTTCCCTTTTCCCGGTTCCAGGCCACCTTCTTCTTTCTTGCATACAACACATCATGTGGCTCAATGTATGTTTTCCATCGAGTCGGTGACTTGAGTGAATGTTGCCTTACAACCCAACAATTTCTCGGGCTCTCTTTCCTGTCAACACACCAGTATGTAGCACATTTTTTTGGCGTGCAAGTTGGATGTATCACATTTTTTTCGTTTTCTTTCGTCTGTTTCCTGGTTTTTGGACGTATCAATCCTTTGAAAGTGAGAACTATTTTACCCTTTTTCTTAAAGCTTCTTATCGTCCATATGGGTTCTTCAAATTTGATGTAGTACGGGGATTGAAGTCGTAGTTATGCAGCCAAGGATCCAACATGCCAGTCAGGCGATTGTGCTCAGAAACACGATAGCTATCGAATAAGTGGATAAGTCCGTATTTCGTGTATCCTTGAATTCGTGAGAACTTGGGACGACCAGGTCAAAACCAGAGGCATCAGAATTCTTTCACGTACTCGTTAGAATTTTGGGACACTAATATAATTAATTGAATGTATATGGTCATCAATTATTTAAGTCAAAGATTATATGGTCTATTTTGAAATAAGGAATTTGACTTAAGGACATAATTGTCATGAATATTAATTGTGGATATCAATGCAGAATTTCTAATTTAATGAGGAGCCAAATTAGAAATAAGGTTAAGGGTATAACTGCTACAAAGCAGTTATAACTACTAAATCAAAAAGAAAAACCGTTTAAGAGGGTTATGGTCCCCAATATAGAAATCATAATCTCAATACTGTATCCCCATCAACAGAGAATAAGGAAATCAAAAGGAATTCTACATTTGGAAGATCAGAAACCAAAGATTGAATAATGGCTAAAAATTTTGGTAAGCTTCCGTTTCATGAATTAAATTATGGAATTATTTTCCAATAGTCCTAATTTAAACTGCATAAATTATAAATAAAAGTGACGAAAGAGCACATAAGGTGGCATCATGCAATTTTATTTCACGATTGACGATTTTGTTGGATTAGTTATAACAGCTTACTATATATTCTGTAAGAAATGGTTTCTTCAAATAGAATCACGAGCAGACAGTTGTTTAGATTAAAAAAGTTACATTTTGGGAATAATTAATTGAATTTGGAATTTGTTAATGGAGACAAGATTCGCCACTTGGAGTCAAATTAAACGAGGCTGCTGATTTAAAAGCGTGTCAGGTTACAATAATTGTTAATGGATATGATTTTTTTTGTAATTATATTCGGAAGCGCATGAAATTATTGGCAAGCCTACGTCTCGAATGGAGAGAATAATAATATCCATCTGGTGCATCCATGTGATAAATAAATAAAAGTATTAAATATATAATTTTTTAATGAAACACCGGTACCTACCCCGCCACCCCCCTCTTTATATTGTATTTAAAAATTCATCGTGTCGATTCCTTGAAAACAATTAAAATAAATCTGATTTCGAAACATGTCCAAGGTGGGATTTAATGTTGTCTTAGTTTATAAATTCCACGTTGTGTTATTTATAAGAAAGCTACACTTTTGTATTGTGTGTTTCTCTTTAATTTTTAATTCAAAATATACGACACTTTTGGGTTCTTCGAATTTTCCTATATTTTAAGATAGTCTTCCCCGGACCACTGTGCAGTGAAAACTCCACATATAAATGAGAGTACTGATATTAAAAAAATAAAAAAGAAAATACAACAACAGACATTTTTAAATTCTGAAATAAATTTTTAAACTATAAGGAAATCAAATTGGAGTGCAACTTTTTTTTTTTTAACCAATTTGAGTGTAAGTTAAGTTTAACCTTAATTTTATGTGGCTTCAAAAATTGAACGAGCTCAATAAAACTCAATATGTTATTGAATTGCAATGAAAAATAAAAAATGAATATGGATATAAACTACAAAATCAATAAGTTTAGTTATATTCCAGTTTTATATAATTACTTGTATATGAGTATATCATTATAATCACGAGAACCAAGAAGAAAAATAGTACTCCATTAAATAAAATGAAAATAAAACAAAAGTAGCCAAAAAAAGTGACCAAAATCTTCATCTTCGTCACCAATCAGGCTCTCCTAAACCCTAACTCGTGGCCTCAATCAGTGAATTGAGCCATGGTGTGCATCAGGAAGGCGACAGTGGATGATCTACTCGCTATGCAGGCGTGCAATCTGTTCTGCCTGCCGGAAAACTACCAGATGAAGTACTACTTCTACCACATCCTATCATGGCCGCAGCTACTTTACGTGGCGGAAGATTACAACGGCAAGATTGTGGGATACGTTTTGGCGAAGATGGAGGAGGAATCCTCCGAATGCCACGGCCACATCACCTCGCTTGCGGTGCTGAGGACTCACCGCAAACTAGGGCTCGCCACCAAGCTCATGACTGCGGCCCAAAACGCCATGGAACAGGTTTACGATGCACTTTACATTTTCTGTTTAGCTGTTTTTGGTGATTTAGCGGAGTCAATTTTGGGCTAGTGTATTTGGATTCAGTTTCCAAATATTATACGAAATTATCTTCTCTGTGCGTGTTATGGTTTGCTAATGTTATGCCTAGGGATCGATCTAGCAGACCATCTGGGGATAGGGGATATATTTGCAGTCTTAGTGTGAATACATGATGCACCCCATCCCCTGGGCCTTCCATCGCAACTAGTTCAAATCCATGAAAGCTGATTTCTTACTTCTCTGGATTTTGATATCTGAGTAATTACTTTTGGCTCTTCGGTCAATAGTTCCACTGGAAACTGCTTCCTGTCTTAAGATTACTTTGTTTTCGATTGTATCCGTGACTTTGCATGCCTAAATGCACACTCGTGTGCCTGTGAATTCGGACAAGCTACGTTAGTATTTCTACCCTTTTCCCCGTCCTAGCGTCCTCACGTTTTGCTGGATACCAACAGGTTCCAACTTTTTCTGTGGCGATAGTTTGTATAAGCCTAAGGATACCAATATCATATCCTCACGCAAAAAAAAATTATTTTCCCCACTTGCCGTTGGAATATAGAATTTAGTGTGAGGAAATATATGGTAAAGAGAAATAGGTTTATGGAATGCTTCCTTGTTTAGATTTATATTATTTGGAGATGCATTGTATTGTAATATGATATGTGAATTGTGTAAAAGCTGAGTTTGATCATTTTTCTTGCTGGTCAGTTGTTTTACTCTTTTTATTCTGTGTATCATTTCATTTGGGTGCGCCATTGGCAGGTAGGAGTTGAAAATGAAAACATTAATTTGACAAAACTAATCCCTGGGGTTGTTTTTTCTTGAACAGGTCTATGGGGCGGAATACGTATCTCTGCATGTTAGGAAAAGCAATAGGGCTGCATTCAATTTGTACACAGAGACTTTGGAATACAAGATTCATGATGTAGAGGCTAAATATTATGCCGATGGTGAGGATGCCTATGATATGAGGAAGCAATTGAAGGGAAAGAAGCAGCAGCCCCACCACCACCACCACCATCACCACCACCATCATGGTGGCGGCTGTTGTTCTGCAGAGATGAAAGCTGAGGAAAAGCCTGAGACAGCAGCTACCAAAACCAACTGATGAGATTAACTCAAGGATCAGAATTTCATTATGCTATTATATATTTGGTTTGCCAGAATGAAATCGTCGGTTACTATACTCGATGCATGAAAATTGCTCTGAACTTCCCAAGCAATGTCTTGGAAGCTTGAATAATTATTGTGGACTTGTATGTTTCGGGCATTTATACACCCTTCTTTCTATAACTTTACTGCTAACAACTTTGAGGTCGTTGTCGAAAGCTCCCGGGGCCGCTCTAGATTGAGCAACGGTGTAATGAAAGTTTTGAATTTCCTACTATTGTCTCTTAATATCGTTGGTTGAGCCATGCCTGTACGAATTGTTTTAATATTCACTTCAAAACTTAACTAATTGCTTTTTTATATTTGTGCTTGAGTTGCTGCTTTTGTGCGAAGCTCAAGGGATCAGCATCTGTATATGTGCTTCAATATTTTTTCTCCCCATCTGTTTTTGCAGGAAAAAAGATAAATTTTTCATGTAAAATTGTCATATCATTTTTATGTAAAGGATCGAATCTGTAAAAGTTTGGGCCACCTTAGTGACAATTAATTGCACTTGGATTTTCATAACTATATTTCAAATTGATTATTGTTTATATACTATAGTATCTCATATAATATCTTAATTTTTTTAAAAATATCAATATGCTCTAAACATGTTAAATTTTATAGTGTGCCCATATTCATAATGGTGTAGTTTTTGTTTTCCATTACGGTAATATATTTAATTTTTTTTTGGTAACCTAATAATCTTTATTAGTATCCCATAGATCAGCTTACGTGAATTTAGAAACGATATGAATCAAGAAATTCTTTTGAATTCAAACATAAAACTTTTCACCGCATCAATGTGCAAAAATGTTTCATGGTAGTTTACGAAGCAAGGAAAACAACTTGGACGTAAAGTGCTTTTAAAAGTTTGTTAAATTTGGTTGTACACTTTTAAAAAAATGTTGTAGTGATAGGACCTCAAAGTTAATAATTTTGGTACACCACAATTTCCAATTTTTTTTTTCTTGAAAAGAAAAGATAAAAGTCAACTACGATATTTAAATATAAAATTATTTTAATTTTGTTGCAGCCTACTGTTGATAATAATATTAATGTCTCAAAATTTGGTCAAAGGTCAAAATAAGCTCCAAATTCCAAAAAGTGAGTCAATTACCTTCGTCTCTTCTTCTCTTCGCAGACTCCTCCGGGGCAGTTTCCTTCTCCTTCCATTTTCTGCAGGAAATTTGTAGAAAATAATTCAGAAACAGCAAACATTCAACAATGTGTGGGATTTTTGCATATTTAAATTTCAAAGTGAGCAGAGAAAGAAGTTATATTTTACAATTGCTATTCAATGGACTCCGCCGTTTGGAGTACAGAGGCTATGATTCCGCCGGGATCTCCATCGATTATTCTCATGAAGCTACCACTGTACCTCTTGTGTTTCGCCAAGAAGGCAACATTGAAAACTTAGTCAAATCTGTCTACCAAGGTCATTCTTTTTCTCTTTTCTCTTTCCGTTTTTGTTGGGTTTTAACCTGGATCATGGATTCCGCCGACGGAATTTGGTTTCTGTTTAGGATGAAATCATAAATATCGTGGGGTTTTGGGTTTATCTATCTTCTGTTCGTGATAATCAGCGTAAGAATTTTTTTTTCAGATTTGCATTTCTGAGAGTTTATGTTGAAATTTATTGCATTTGGCACGTGGATTTTTAAGTTTCATAATCAGGGTTTTAAGTCAACAATATCCCTTGCCTGGTTTTCTTTTCTCTTGTAATGGAGTATATTAACAGAAGAATATCTGGCGTGATCAAAATTTTTAAACCATGTTACATTTGGTGGGTGTATTTTAAGAATACAAGATAACTTTTACCTTTACTTATAGAAGAAATGGCATGATTAGTCTAAAATGTGGGAAGACAAATGCGATCACCGATAACATATTTCGAGACTATTACCTTGGTCTCTATCAACAATTCATCCGGTTCTGTTTCTTGTGGGATTGCAACTTAGTTGCAGTGGCTATAGTTTGGTTTTTTGTGCAAGTGAAGTTTCTTTTTCACTTGCCTTTTCTCTCACGTTTGATGATTATCATCAGTTCATCTTTTTAGAAGTTGGCGCCACAAATTTAAATTTGGAAGAATCATTCTCAACTCATGCTGGAATCGCTCACACACGCTGGGCTACACATGGGGAACCAGCTCCAAGGAATAGTCATCCGCAGACTTCTGATCCAGATAACGAATTCTTGGTTGTTCACAATGGAGTTATAACCAATTATGAGGTTGGTTTGCCTCTTTTGTCTTTATAACCTCTTATCCTATATCTTCTTTTACAGAAAACATATGATCTAAATTATGCTGATGCATTTGTTGTTGCTTTGTCTATTTGCATTTACAGCCTACTGTTGCTTCAATATTCTAAAGAAGTGTGTTTTGTTTCTTTGTGACTTTTTCAGCAATATATTCTTGCTTGACCACATTTAAAATCTGTGAAGTACTCGACAAGCTGGAATTCATTATTTTCGGCATGCACAACCTTTTGTAGATCTTAATAGCTTAAGCCCAAGTTAAGCTCTACTACCTTGCACTATCATCTGGGTTTTTAATGGTTTAAATTATTGATGTAAACAAGAATTGCAGGAGTGAGATTCCAGGAGAAACACATAGTCAAGGTTCTGGCAGTTTGAGATAAACTGGGATAAATCCCAGCAGTAAATATTGTCATTCTAACAATGGCAAAACTTCGATTATGAATAGGAAAGTATTCCAGCATTACATAAGCCTGTCTGGAATGGAGTACACCTTACATGACCAGGAAGTGAAAGTTACTAACTACAAGCATTCAACTAACTAGGAAGTAGGAACACGTAGTGGAACTAGTATTTGAATCCTTTTAGTTCATTTTTCTTATTTTTATCAGATTATGTTTTTCTCTTTTACCTGACATCCTGACATATCTAATGTCATGGATCTTTGGGTTAGATCTCATTAATGTATCTGTATGGGAATAAAATCTAAAGTAGAAAAATGTGTTTCACGAGAATATAATGTTTGGTAGCTTCATGCATTCCTGCTCTTATTCACTGGAAGATATCAAGTGGATTATATGATGTTATGTCGACAACTGTTACTACAGCTTTTATTTTCAGCTTCACCGGTGTATAGTACTTTTGTCTTACGTGGTCTTGCCATACTATTCTATTTCTTGTTCACCATTGAAATATTTTGGTTTTTAGGTGTTAAAAGAGACACTGGTACGACATGGTTTTACTTTTGAATCTGAAACAGATACAGAAGTAATTCCAAAGCTTGCAAAGTTTATCTTTGATAATGCAAATGAAGAAGGTATCTTACCGTCTTAGTTGTGAGTTGCTTTTTGATAAAGCTCTAGTTCCTTTTGTTTAATGTCTCTTTTTCTTCCCTCCATGCACATTGTAATTTTAAACAGTAGCATAAAAGCTGCACAGTTTTCTTCGATTCAGCACATCGAAAACAACAGCAAGAAATTTAACCACATTTAAGCATACTACAAATTCAGTGGTTTAATGCATTGGAATTCAGTAATACCTAAGCAAGTTATGCATGAATGCCTTATCTACTGCACAAACAAAAAAATTTACAAGCTTCATGAACCTGAATTGCTCTAATCCTGCTTTAAAGGGGGAAAAATACGCTGGAGAGAGAAATTGTAACTCTGGTGAGAAACAAAAGTTCTGACTAATCTAATCCGGAAACAATATTTTCAAAATTAAAAAAAAAAATTCTGAAACAGTTGGAAAGTTTCAAAAATGTTGCCAGCAATTCTCCCTATTTCCTCTGTATCTCTTGATATTTCACATATCTTGGTTCATGTATGATAATCCTTTATCACCAGTGTGATTGTTTATGACATATGTTTTTCTTCTTGTTTTTGGTACTTTTTACTGGAATAAACTGTGAAGTCTTCCTAGAAGTATCTAACAGGTCACTTGGAACAGGTGACAAGAGTATGGCGTTTAGTCAAGTCGTGCTTGAGGTAATGAGGCATTTGGAAGGAGCATATGCACTTATTTTCAAAAGCCGGCATTATCCAAATGAATTGATTGCATGCAAACGTGGCAGCCCATTGCTTCTGGGTGTAAAAGTAAGTAGTTTGTTACCTCTTGTTGATGCAAAACGTTAACATACAAAGCAAGTAATCAAATATAGCAGTTCATCTGCTGTTTCTTGAAAAATGCTCATCAAATTAGAGGATCCAGTAACTTTGATTACCTCTGTTCTGAAAATGATCTTTTCATTATTTCAGGAGTTAACAGAGCAAAACAGCGATGGAGCATCTTTCAATGGCGTGACATATCTTTCGAGCAATGGGCAACCAAAAGAATTCTTTTTTTCGAGCGATGCAAGTGCTCTGGTGGAGCATACAAAAAAGGTCTTGATGATTGAGGATGGAGAAGTTGTTCATCTCAAGGTACTTTAACCTAGTACTAAATTGTGATAGATTAAGCTTACAATTGTTCCTTCAACCATTAAAATGACTTCGAGCATTTTAGAATTATCACATGCTCAGTGTGTTCTATATTCTGAACCTGAGAAATATCATTTCCCAAGTCTCTGCATTAAGTTTCTGTTCCCTCTTCTTTTCTCATTTTTCATCTCTTCTTGAGCAAATGCGTGAAACTGGATATTGTACTATTTAGTTTCCAGGTGAAAGCACTTTTGCAACATTATTGGTGTAAAAGTGTGATTAATCTGTGTCAGATCCTTGGAAATCTTGAGCTTTGCACGTAATAAAAGATCATATTCTGTACTATCTGATGCAGGTCTAATTATTGCTACCTAAGGGCTTGTCTAGTTCTGTCACTTCCCATGACTTAAATCCACGTGATCATTTTCTGGAAATCAATTATCTTTGTTGTGCCATGAAATACCAACAGAAATACAGAATTAAATAAGCTGTTCTTTTTCTTAAGAGTCTTGAATTTCTGTATTTCAGACTTGCCCGTCCTTTATCCCATTCATCAACCCACAGAGACATAAATGGATGACTTATATTAATATTTTGAAAGTCTTTTATTGTGAAATTTCATATTCATTGTATAACATATATTTGTCGCTAAATCTTTATCACACAAAATACATGTCACCTACATCGACTGCTTAAATCAATCTCTGCAAAGTGAGATTTTTCCTTCACAATTTTATAGTATCAGTGAAGATAATATTCTGATTTGTGATCCAAATCATCTGAATTACGGGCTGGTTCATGTGTAGATGTTATTGTTCTGTCCATTTCTGCCAGCTGAAATTTGTATTATCTTCCGTTTTATCGTTTGACTGTTTCACCCAAATAGACAGACCTGCATTTGATGCAAAAGTGAAGAACTTAGGCTTTTTTTAGGGAAAAATTTTATTAAGTGCAGGATGAGAAAGAATTTGATGTGCATTAACTTTTTTTGAGAACTTCCCTCATGGTTTGAGTTTGTTGCCATAGGTGCATTTTATGACATGAATGATAATTCTGATTTATTTATTTATGCTTGTTGCAAATCTAGGAATATATTTTCACCAGTATATTAAAGAATAAATAGAGTTTCTATTCATTTTCTACTGGACTTGAGGGCTTCACTTCTGTTGAAATTGGTGGCTCAGGATGGCGGTGCTTCCATTTTCAAATTCAATCACATTAAAGGTAAACATGGGGGAACTCTTACTAGGCTCCCTTCTATTGAACGTGCTTTATCGTTTCTAGAAATGGAGGTTGAACAAATAAATAAAGGGAAGTACGAGCACTACATGCAGAAAGAAATTCATGAGCAACCAGAATCTCTGACCACATCAATGCGAGGAAGACTTTTACGTGGAGGATCCTGTAAAGCCAAGAGTGTCCTTTTGGGAGGTTTAAAGGATCACCTCAAAACCATAAGGAGAAGCAGAAGGATTGTTTTCATTGGTTGTGGGACAAGTTATAATGCAGCTTTAGCTTCAAGGCCCATTTTAGAAGAACTTTCTGGTTAGCTTTGCTCAATTGTAACTGTAGTTCTATATAAGTATATTTTTAAGTATCAAAATTTAATATGCTACATAGTTACTAAAGAAAGGATATTTTAGAAAACTAAAAGAAATCAAGTCACTAATATAACATAAATTTACAGCTTCATATAAATGTAAGAGAGCAAGATTTTTGGAGGAAAGACATGTCAAAGAGACCAAAATGTGGTCACCCCTAAAATACTGTGGTGTAGACTATCATTTTAGGAAACTAAATGTTGCACCAAAGAAACCAGAAATGCTTACCATGGGTGGTTCTTGCTTAAATATGGGGCACGTATTTCTGATGCAAATGGTGAGAATACATTCCTAAATTACTTACATTACTGGCACTGCAGGTATTCCCGTGACAATGGAGATTGCTAGTGATCTAGTGGATAGACAGGGCCCAATTTACAGAGAAGATACAACCGTTTTTGTTAGTCAGTCGGGTGAAACTGCTGATACTTTACTAGCACTAGAATATGCTCTTGAGAATGGTGCATTGTGTGTTGGCATCACAAATACTGTTGGTAGTGCAATTGCTCGTAATACCCACTGTGGTGTTCATGTAAATGCTGGCTGTGAGATTGGTGTAGCTAGCACCAAGGTATACTAACTGCATATAAACCTTACTTGATTTATGTAATTGTAAGCAAAGAAGACCTGGTTCTAAGTTGTTCCACAGTACGATGATGAGTTCAATCCTTAAACATAGCATTATGTCAGCAGCCTTTCTTGAAGTTAGCTAATTTTTATCAAACAGGCATATACAAGCCAAATCGTAGTCATGGTTATGTTGGCGCTTGCAATTGGAGGTGACACATTATCTAGTCAAGGAAGAAGGGGAGCTATAATAGATGGCCTATTTGAGTTGCCAAGTATGTGTGCATAAACCTAGGGTCTTTCCCCACACATTTATTGATGACTTTGCGTGTTCTAACTATGTTTTAATAAACTGTAGGTAAAGTAAAAGAGGTCCTGAAGCTAGATGAAGAGATGAAAGATCTTGCCAAGTTACTTATTGCCGAGCAGTCTCTTCTTGTTTTTGGAAGAGGATATAATTATGCTACAGCTCTGGAAGGAGCCTTGAAGGTAAAAGAAGTGGCACTTATGCACAGTGAAGGTATGCTTGCTGGTGAAATGAAGCACGGTCCATTAGCTCTTGTTGATGAGACTCTTCCTATTGTTGTCATTGCCACCCGCGATTCTTGTTTCAGGTTAGTCTTTTGTCGTATTAAAGAAACACAATTGGTTTCATCAAGAGAATTCCCTTAAATTTCTTCTCATGACCAGCAAACAGCAGTCGGTCATTCAGCAACTTCATGCTCGCAAGGGTCGACTTATAGTCTTGTGTACTAAAGGAGATGCAGCATCTGTCAGTGTTAGTGGATCTTGCCGTGTGATTGAAGTTCCTCAGGTTGAAGACTGTCTACAGCCTGTAATTAACATAGTTCCATTGCAGGTAATCATTCAAACTTTTCCAAATTTATTTTATCAGCGTGATTCATGTATCAGAACATAATTTCATCCATCTTTATGATTATTACAAGTTCTAAAGTTTCATTAATCTATTGCTGAGGAACAATCACCGTTGTCTCATGAATCCTATGTGGAATAACGATAGCAATATGGTGTTTAGATAGTTGTACAATTAAAATTTTTAGTTATGCGATCAGTTATGGTTACACCAAATGGATATACCCGTAGTATGTAAATGTAAGTCAGGACCTTTAGTTTGATATAAATGGAAATTTAGCGACTCCCTTTGATCCTGTTAGTTTTATTTGGCTACAGCTCTTGGCGTATCATCTAACTGTATTACGGGGATACAATGTTGATCAGCCACGGAATCTTGCAAAGAGTGTTACAACTCAGTGAGGAATAAAAAGATTTGCTTGGGGTTGTCCGCCTTCCGAACCTTGACAAAAGTATCATAAAGCCTCTTCTGCAAATTTTTTGCCATGTTTATCCGGGTTCATCCCTTTGCGCACTCATTAGTTGCTGGGAAATCGGTAGCTGGTATACAATGTAACAAGTTGCTTTGCATCAATCCTCATGTGGTCATGTTCAGTCCTTTTTATGCCTCCTCGTCGTTAAACTATTCATGGAAGGCTGCGTATTTTGTCCATTTCGACAAGGACTTGAGCCCTCTTCAGATTTGTGCGGGAAGTGAGTTTGGAATGTGACACAAAAGCCTTTCTGTTTTGTTGAGCCAGGTTACGCTTGATTTAAAAAGCCACAGGCGACTATCATAAGTTGGAGCTTGAATCGTGTAATTGGTGAAATCCCCATCATTTTCTGTGTTCACTGTTTAGGCATTATGTATTATGCTTGTTCTCTTTTATTCTATTTTGTAGTACCTGTACAATCAAATCTGCATTCGTTATGTATTGAAAATGAACAAGATATTATTTTTAAATCAAACTCTAATTTAAATTATTTATTGTCACATCGAAGATTAAAAATTTGAATTTAATTAAACTTAATATAATTTATTTTAATTATTGAGAAATGATGGTGGTCAAAAATGATTTTTAAAAATGCTTGTCTTAAAAAAAATAGGTTTAGAGACATGATTTTCGTAAACACTTAAAAAAGTAAAGTGGATAATTTTTTTTTTTTTAAATGTAGTGTTTAGTTATAAAGAGAATTTTAAAAACAATTAAAAAAGTACTTTTTTTTAGGAGCTAGAATTTGACTTTTAAAAGAGTTTATTCTCTCTCTAAAAGATAAAAACAAAAGTATATTTCAACAGAATCGAAAACTAAAACCACTTATGCTTTATTTAATATAAACTTTTTTAAAAACTAAGTGCTTTTTTAAGCGATCCAAATTCAACTTAACTTCAAAACTTGATCCAAATTCAACTAAACTTCAAAACTTTAAATTCGTATCAATTAGCAATCAAAGTTCATCTGATTCATTTGCATCCAAAGATAGACACTTGTACTAGTAAAACTTTTGTAGAAAAATGATATGCATACTTACAAGAAGAATACACTGTACAGCTTTCCATTTTCAAACATATTACTGAACGCATTTTCACTCAATGCCTCGAACCTACGAATAACCATGATCTTTACAACCGACTTCTCGAGCAACAATTCCAAGATTTGGGTAAACGAAACTAAAAGAGTGTAAGGCATCTAAGCTTGTCGAATCTGAGATAGGGCCATCGGGGTGTAGGTGATCATTTTCTACAGGTCACGTAGTTTGCCGCCGAAAAGCAGAAAAATAAATCAGACAGGTGAAAAAACTTCCCTGTTGATTCAGTAAACATGTGGCCAAAATCATACAGCAAGTTGTCATTCATTTATTGTTTGGATTCCGATCCAATGAGCGAAAGCCACCCACCTAATACATGATTTCAGCAAGTAGAATCAGGGCAACATACAAACAAAAAGGTGTTTCAGTAATAAAGCACCAAATTCTTACATCAGCGATCCCAAAAAGGTATTGCCTGTTCGAACAGCAAAACAGATTGCCCCGAGCATCAGCTTATTGTCATGGAATAAGGGTTCTAAAATACGTTGTTCTATAACTCCAGCAAGTATTTGGTATCTACACAATTACAGAAAACTAGTCAGAAGAAATACTGCATATTCCGGAAGTTTACTTGGTGATAAGTCAGACATAATGCACCTAAGGTTACTTGAAACTGCCATGAAGACCCCATATGCAATACTTGTTGATAGAATGGGTAAATCATTGGTTTGACCATCAAAAGATGCATCAACTGTTATTCTGGTGGCGATTAATATAACTGTTATACCAGTGCCAATCTACATAGAATATCAGATAATGGCTTAATAAAAATCATCTCACCGCAATTTCGTAGGTTGAAATAAGCACACAGAACATGGACTGCTACCTTAAAATAGAAAGCAAAAAATAAAAAACACAAAAAGCAACTTTTCAAGTTTCCATGTAAAAGAAAAGTTGGAAACTAAACAAGTTTTATGGTGGGTAAAGTATGACACAAATTGCAATCTCATAGTCCATGTATGCAGAGATGGGCTCAAAGCTCTCTATGAGGCCAAGATGTGATGGAGGTCAGCTCTATCACCAAATTCATATATGGGCTAACAGCGATATTGCCAGAGCAATCGATCTTTTTAATGAAGAACAAGTGGCCGTAAGACTGACAAACTATTCATGAAAGCACTTCCTACAAGAAACAATGGTTCATTGGAACAAGTTCTATTGTAAAATGTGTTAAAACAGAGAAGTGAAAATGCAAAACACGAGACACAAAATTGCTGCTGCTTCTGTTTAAAAGAAATATTCTAAAAATGTAGGTTGATAAAGTGATCTTTTCCAGCCATGTACTTGGGTATCCAAACAAGCCACTAACCACATTGAGACAGACAAAGTGAGTTACAAGTTCATAATACACAGAAGTAATATGTATCGGATACAGTGCAAACAATCAGAGCGCTTTGAATTATAAAAATCAAATACATTATTTCCCAAACGGAATATTGACTCACCAGAGATGAGCCGGTCCCAACTACAAATAGTTTTCCTCCATTTCTCTGCAAGGCAGATTATATTACTCTATGTTTCATGATTCCACTCAACCCTTAATACAGAACTGTCTTCAAATCTATCGTTAAACAAAATATTAACTAACCATTATAGCCCCAATCCTTTGTACAAGCGAATATGACATACCAGCGAAGGCAACCTGCAACAATATTTAAAATCATTAAGTAGCCTGTACACAAGTTTGTGAAAATGAGCTTGCAAAGTTCAAATGTCACCTGAAATGCATTATCAGGGCATGCATAAAAGAACTTATTGAGACATCCAGCATTTACAGATAGACGTCGTTGGAGAGAAACAGTAGGGGCAGGAAGCCAAACAAGCATGAAATCTGCGATGATGGCCATTGCCTGAGACATGGAATATAAAAAATATGATAGCGGAACAAAATAAAAGTTTCAAAAGTTGGATCAGGACAACAAACTGGTCACCGTCAAAAATAGGGAAAGGACAAGCTGGGGTAAGATTACATACTCATAAGAAATTAAGAATCATGTGAGTTGAGCAATGGATTTTGATGCATATCTAAAAATAAAGATAAAACGAACTGACATTATACATACCAGGTCAGCTAATACAAAATCTAGCTCCTTCGTAAAATTTTCTTGACGCCCTGCCAGCTCTGCAGCAGTCTGTCGCAGACATTTATATAGTGAGCTGTGAGCAATAATCACATGTCCGGTCGCATGATTTGACAGGATAGTTACACAAAGATTGAAACATATAAAGATAAGCTATAATTTAAAGCAATCAATCTTTAACTCCTATAAAGCCATCGTTAATTTTAAAGCCCTTTCTTTCATGTGTGGTTTCTCATGCACTACATAGTTCCCAGTTGATCACGCAAACCAATAGATAATTGTCCGGAATGCACTTCCTTCCACAATAAATGGATGAACGAAAAGCACGCAAAGAAAATCCATATAATGGCTCTATATACCAACAACCTGAGCAGATTTGGAAATTGGAAAGGAGCTGCAAAACTACGATTCTAGTATAAGTCTGACTAGGAATTAGTTTGAGAAGTAATTTTTTTCCCTCATTTGACTACTTCCCTCATTAGGTCCAGCCTCAAGAGAGTCTAATTTTCAAAATTAGAAGGAAAAGCACACGATCAGCAATTCATCTGGAATGATTTAGGTAAAAGGACAAACCTTGGTGAAGATTCCAACACCACACTCGATAGCAACCTTAGTCAAGAAAAGGTCATCAGCAAGCAACCTTTCCTTAAACCCTCCAAACCGAAGCAACCAGCTAAGAACCGGAGAGCTCTCGAGGTCAAAATACCGATGAACTACCAAAGCCGGAATCTTCCCCGACTCAATGGCGACAGCCAAATCATCGGGAATATTATTCAACGATCTACCCACCTCAGCCAAGGCTCCGAGCGCCTCTCCCCTGTTTAGAATCTCCATAATCCCATCACTATTATCTCCTCCGCCATCAGAGCTGGAGAAGGTGTCGAAGGAAGGACGAGAGAGGACTTCCGGCGACGAGTTGGAGGAGAGCGTTGTTCTCCGTAAATGGGAATTCGAGAATACGTGGGTGACGGAAGATGGGAAGTGGTGATTGCACAGATATGGCGATACAATGAATTGGGACGAAAGGTGCGAAAGAGCTGCGGTATTCATGGCGGCAGTGGTTGAACGTGTGCTTAACTGATTAAAGAACATAGGCGGCGACTGCTATGCTCGCAGACGGTATAAAAAACGAAAAAGACCGAAGCCGCGGATCCGAAGAAATATCAACGTGGGGTTTTTGCCTTTTGGCTATATCTAAATCTCGGGACTCAGGAGGATATGTTTCTTTTGTTGTTTTCCGACAATAGGCAAGATTGACATTGCACAATGAAAACGTGGTCTAAAATTTAACTAGAGAATAGTGGACGACATTCATATCCCATGTGATAAAAATAATTAAAGTTATTATTTTGAGGTTATTTGAAGATCAAGTTTATAGTTTTCCAAGGAAAAGAATGTTGGATTTTAAAAAACCTCTCAGAAAGAACATGTACACATATTAGATATGTATATATATCATTAAGGTTTAAAATTTCACCTTTTTCAAATCTCTACATACAAATGTCAGCCAAGATAGTTCACATTTTGCGAGAAAATATTCGATTTGTCGTTAAAGTTCTCTTTGTAGGAGGGTCATGCCCTTTCCCTTCTTCTCTTATATCAATATATATCAATCCAAAAAAAAAAAACTTAAATCGGTATTTCAGATATGAAAAAGACAAATATTTCCCGACTCTGATATGAAATCAGTTATCATCGACCAAATGATATCCTCAGCCATCTATCCATAAATATCTTGCCTCTTTTTTACACCTTGCTTACGATATATATACACAGTCCATCCTGCGTCTCTGATAGCTATGTCCACACAGTGCATTATCTAAGATTTCGATTTCTCGATGCATATATAGAGCAGTCCATACTCCATTGTAAATTGTTCTGCCCAAGTTGAAATACAGCATTTTCAGCGTGGCATCTAAAAAGAACTCATAGAGAACTAAATGATGAAAAGAATTAGCAGGAAGATTTCTAGCTATTCAGAATGTCAAGTGATCAGAGAATAACGTTCCAGCGTCAAGAATACAGTATCTAGAAATGAATTCGGCCACCACTGCTGCACATAGATTCGGATAGCCATTTTATATATATCTTTACCTGTAATATCCTCTTGAACAGAATGTCCAACATGAAACAAAGTCTCATTTTTGAGTCATCAAACTCGTTTCAGCAACAAAGTCCCGCAAAATAAAGACCAGAGTTTCAAACACGAATGCTCTCGATTTCTCAATATGAGCTGAAACACCAACAGCAGCAGTTAACGTTTATTGTTTACAGACAAAATTCCATTCTTACAAGCTAGCTCCAATGAAAAAGGAAATCTTTGTCTGAAAATTCACAGGTATTGTGGTAATCAAGATCCAAAAAGAATTTGGATGGTGCAAGTTGCAACTAACAATGTCAGGGGAGAAACATAGAGAAAATAGATCAATCAAGACCAAAAAAACCAGGAACAGTTTAATCGACTAAATTAGCACTATGAGACAGAGAGACAGCGAGACAGCATTATCAAACATCAACCTGCAGTTCCTAACGAAGCATGACACACATACATGTAGACAAATATAAATAGAGAATCGATATAATTTCGATAACAGGAAATACTAAAGTATTGTTTAGCATGAACACATTACACTAACAATATATAATCGGGGATAAGGAGCAGGCATAACTTATTGGGATGAACATTTTTGAATGATTTCAGCAGCCACTTTCCACTACTTGTCCGACCCTACTGTAATTTCAAGAAAAACATAACTCTAGCTAACACAAAAGTAACAAGGAGACAAAAAAAAATCAAATCTTCAATGTATTGGCTATCAGAATAAATACACAAAATGTTATTGTATCATTCAACAAGATTCATAAATTTTCCAAAAGATGGTAATTAAGAATACAAACAAAATCTCCATTTCCCAAGTTCACCAACTCAAGATCAACACTTAGGCTTCCGTAATACAATTCAAAAGACAACACGAAATTGCGGAGCCTCGGCGCCACTTGCCGGCAGAATCTCCCAACGGCAAGGTTCAAGTTCGTCGGATACTGGACAAAACCCCGCAAGAGTCACCTTGTCAGAGGAAGCAGCGACAGAACCGAACTCGAACACCGATATGTCCGCGAGAAGCTGGTCGGGTTTCCGAACCTCTATCGCCCCGTTCATTCCGGGAACCTCTGAGACCGTCTTGGAGTCGGATTTAGCAGCCGGAGCCGGTTCCTCCGCCTTGCTTCCATTGCCGTTACCTTTTCTGGTGAACCACGAGAGAATTCCCATGGGGATAGGGTTTTGTGTTGTAAACAAGTCACAAGTCACGACGTTTTACCAACCTATTATTATTTTTCATGATATATTTTGAGTTAAATTAATATAATCATCATCTTAAATCAAGCAAATCTTGAGCAAAAATTTGATGATTATTATCTAATTCTATTTTTAGAATATATTTTAAGCGAAAAAAGTTGCTTACTATTTTTAACAGAATTATCTATTTATATATATATATTCGGCTTTTGTGTCTTATTTATCTATAAAATTATATAGAGTTAATTTTTGTGATTTGGATTCGAATTCTACCTTTTGTAAATGTTCCATTTTTTATTTCTCTGACTAAATTAAAATCGTCATCAACGTCCTTCCAAAAACAAACCTAAAATCGTATCGTGTGCGACAAACTTATATTTAAAGTAAATATAGAATAATATTAGCATACATTTTATCATCTACATATCTATCTAAAATACAGAATCTACCACTACTTGGAGTCCTGGACATTAATGAATCTTTCGGTGGTCCAGAGTCAAATTCTAGAAAATTTATTTCTAATCAATAATGTTATTAAGAAGTTTGATATCCTTGTTCTAATTATTTCTCTGATTACGTCATTGGCTAAATCGAGATTTTGTAACGTATTAGGACATTCTCTTAGTAAGCCAAATTAAAATGTTGAGCATGTGAAATTTTGGTTGCTTGGCCCTCGAACGTGTTCATGTCTGGATTGCCATGGACGTGTGAAGAAATTTAGGTATGGGATATTTTTCACAAACGTTTATTTTCGGTTCTTTATTTAAATGGTAACATCTACAAGTACGTACTAGTTAATAGTCGACCAGATAAAATGAAGGCGCAAATATCATAGACATTTATGATGCCAAAGCCAGATTTATCAACCAATCATTTGATATAAAGGCCTCGATACTGCTAAATATATGCAACAAAAGCATTGATTGTGCCCTCATGCTCGAGAATACTAGTGATGTAACGAAGCTAGGATGAAGCCTGAAAAAAATAGATTACATGTTCAAATATTTTACTCGGTATTAAAAGCAGAGCTACGAATTCAAGGAATTTTAATCAGTCTCATAGCAGAGCAACTGTGCAACGCCGCCGACAAAAAGAAGTCATTGTATTATACCTTCTAATCTTCCTTTACTCCTCTTCTTCGGATGCTTCATTCAACCACTGCATAGGATGTAATCCCATATTTGTCAAAAATTTACCATGAAAAATAAACAACATTCCTACTTCTGGAACTGATGAAAAAGGAAAAAAGAGATCTAATTGCTGCCTACCTGGATGAATTTTTCAGCCTGCTTCAGGAAAACTTTATCAGACTCGTCTGCCTCTTCCTTTTCTGCTGCCCAACTAAGTATAGCCTCCTCTTGCAGTATATCTTTGTCGTATAAAATTGGCAAAATCTATCAAGGTTTGTCTAAAGAGTCAGCCAGTGCAGATGGGCTAATCGAGAAAATAAGGAAAGATTACACATATATGATACATAGAAGCACCTTAAATATATTTTGTCCAATGGCACACATAAATTTCAAGAAAGAAAAAGAAAACAAATCCATCTCCTTTATGTATTTTGTCCACTTGCCAAAACTCTACTGACCTAAGTTTCATCACACATCACATTTGAAAATCATTCTCGCATCGACCTTCATAAAGTTTATAACCTGTCGACATTCTTCAACAGCCTACTTAGCCCTGATATCTATTTTTCCTCGAGGAAGAGAAAAGTACAATTATTATTATCAGGGAGGTGTGTGTAATTTGGACATCACACGGCAATTTTTACCTAGAACTGACAGAAAACACTAACTTTGATAGAAATAGATTACCTGCTCAAAAAGTGGGGCGTACTCCTTTGTGGACTCTAAACACATTTCTTCAAATTTAAGGATCACCTCAATCTGTAGATGTTTGAGACAGAATAAGCGCAACACCAAGGAATAAATCGATAGAAACCTAAACAAACTAGGCTTTACGGCTGCATAATTAAACAAGGACAATAAAAATCTCAACTGACAACTGACTATCAGTGCTTCCGGCAGTGTAGGAAGACTGATTCAATTGGTAAAACGTCGTTTTTTTCAAAACTAAATCATATCACCACGGGTGTACCGAAATTAAATTTGATTGAAAAAGCAACTCATGATTAACATGTAAGCAAAACTTCAAGATGTCCATAAACCAACCTCTTCATCCAAGCTAGGTAGGTAATACTTCAAAAGCCTATTCCATTTTGTAATCACACTAGCAACATTTTTAACAAGTTCACCTGCAACATTTTAAACATAAGATCATTGATTTCACAGCAAATTCAATGCATTCATCGTGTATAACAAAGCAAATGCTACATGACTAATATATTTCGAAGGGCGAAGAAAATGATCCAATGAGAAAAGAAACTCACCATGTGAACTGTGAGGAGTATCCGACGCTAGTTTCATCATCCCATAGAATAACGCCCCAGCACAATCAGTAGAAGTCAGATTGTATGACAACCTGAATCATAAAAGAGATGATACATCACAAATTTAAATCCGAGTCAGGGAGAGGAGAACATAAGACCCTAGAGCACCACAAATCAAAGGTCACAAAACTTGAAAGGAAAATAAGGTAGTCACTTGGAGCATCTAAAACAAGAAACTTGTCAGAAGTGAGGACGCTACCATCTGAATCCAAAAGGCATTATTTGGACTGACCAAAGAAAACCAGAAGTGGCTAGGTGATCCATAAGAAGGAATTGCCATGAAAATGGAACTAAGTACCAAAATACATGAAGAGAAAATCCATAGCACTGAGCAAAAACAACTGAAATTGGATCCACACCATATTCAGTGAACATGTAGGTTTAGCATTTGAAATAATCCTATCCACCTAACAAACCATCGATCTTTATCCTGTCTGGTTCTCCTGTTATTGTGGCCAGGAATAATTTCTGTACAAGTATACTTCGCGATCGTCAGCCTAAGATAGTAAAACTTACTACAAGAAATGCTCGCACATATATTATGTCTAGAAACAAAAGCATGAAAGTAACTTTAGCATCATACCGCAGAGAGTTCACTTCTAAAATTACATGATCTTCTTTGACATTTTCATGTACAGCCCTTAAGAAAGTCGCTTCAACCTGCAAGAAAAATTGTAATAAATGCCAAAAGTTCAAGCAAATCCATGACTTAAAAACAGCATCAGCATGTACCTCTTTCTCAAAATGAGCAGAATCATCTCTGACATCTCCGTCAAAGTCACTGTCAATTGAATCGGGCCCCAGCTCTCCTGAAGGAGGAAGAACATCACCATCTTTATTCGATACCTCCAGTTCGTCAGTAGCACTTTTGATCATTTCAACTAGTCTATCTGCAGGTATTGGAGCAACTGAATGCCTCCATTCTTCTTCATACCCTCCTTCACTAACCGACCAAATGAAACCAACCCCACCATTACCAACCTGGTAAATCAATTAGCTATAAAAATTCCAATAAACCAAGATTTGCTCTACCACATGTTACAAAAATGGAAATTAAATTGTTGATTTCCTTTCATTAATTAAAAGAACATTTTCAAGATGTTTTCCAGTTGAAAATACGTTGAAGGCCTTATTGGTGGAGATAAAATTACAAAGAACCTTGCTGTTGCAGAAAAATACTATAAAATAACTCATTAAATATTTTAATCACTTATCTAAAGAAGCATCCATACAAGAAAGATTATAAATGGATCAAAGTTATCTCATATACTAGATTGAGTAAGGTATCACCAGTTTCCCAAAGATAAACCAAAACGTTGAGAAAAATAATATAGTCTTCATAGACCACCTAGCATACCAGGATTTGCTGAGAAAATTGAAGATTGGTTCCCATTTCTGTAACATTGTGGATCACATCCCACATCATAATGTTGTGAAAGTTACGTTATTATCCAATATTTACAGATACGATTTCCAGAACAACGTGAACGTTGCCGATTCACAAGATCTGACAGGTGGGAATTTTCGAAACTTTTCTCAGCCCACACTCTGCAGAACCAGCAACTACTTATGCTTGTTCAACTGGTAAATCATAAATGAAGAAGAAAAGTTACAAGGAAAAGAAATTACCTCAGATGCGGCCTTTGTTTGTGGATCTGATAACTTCTCCCTCAGTTCTTCATCCAACTGTTCAGGTGTACTCGACTTTGCTGAATATCAAAGAACAAACAAAAAGTGTCCATTTAAAAAAATAAGTGAAGAATATATGGATCTGCATCAATAAAAATGCTGTGCAGCCTTGTTACTTAAATTACAGTTTGGAGGACTTGCAAACTGGTCGAGTATATGCATGAACACACACTTTGTCTCTTGCCATAACTTCCATTATTATCTATCAAATTTATGTTTTACTGTAGAGAAGCATGTACAGTTTATAAGGGATTTTCAAAGAATTATCATTTACGAATAAATTCATTCAATCATGTTATGAATAAAAAATTTGTCTAAATCTGTTTCACCAAGATCTATGCATCAGTTGTCAACTTAGCTTGATTTTAAGATTTCGAGTCATTACACAAATCAAATGCACATACTGACATACTGCTGATGATACAGCTGTAAGCTAAATCTCCTAGCATAAGCAGAAATCAATAAGAACAAGCTAGTTATAACTAATCAGCACTTTCCCCATGAAGTACACAGAGGGATCTTTGATCATTTCATTGGGCATACCTTTCAGAAACCATTT
The DNA here is from genome assembly GCA_001598015.1 of Dorcoceras hygrometricum. NCBI lineage: Eukaryota > Viridiplantae > Streptophyta > Magnoliopsida > Lamiales > Gesneriaceae > Dorcoceras > Dorcoceras hygrometricum. The sequence goes on from KQ995303.1 coordinate 168,557, forward strand.
CAGAATTGGGTCCAGATGAGAAAACAAGTAAACTTAATGCAAAGGGGGATAAATATGATTCGATATAACTACATCTTAACAATGGCAAAGCACATGATAGTTAAAAGGATGATAAATTACATGATATTTCAATGTTCACGCTGCTATTATCAGCATATTCCAGCTCTTCATCACTATCTTGTTTGACAGGCTGTTGAAGTAAAGATACTTTTGAATAAGCAGGAACGATAAATTGTTCTCCAACAATGACCTGCACAAGTTGGAACATGAGTTGCAAAATTCAATCCAAGAGAAAAACCTATAGCTGGGTTAACATCTTCATTAATATTTTGCTAATTGTTAATGTAGAACCGCAGGCACAACATAACTGCCACCTAAAGTGGATTCTGGATCCACACCTAATTGTGATAAACCGAGAAACTATGTCATAATTGTTTCACAGAAAATTTGTTTAGATTAACTACTCCGGAAATAAAACTTAACTATTACGTAACAAAACTCCCAAGCAGGTGAGAAGAAACTCATTTCAATACTACTGAATAAGCAAGCTTTTGGAAATGAACAAAAAGCCAAAAGAAAAAGGTTGCTGCTATTTAGCCACTTAGATAACGAATACCTTGAAAGACAAAACAACACCAGGTTCCAAAACTGCTCCGCATCTCACGATCACACCATCACACACTATTGCATGTTTTAGTTTACAGCCATCTTCAATTGTAACTTTATCCCAAATATAACAGCCATCAATTGAAACATTTGATCCAATTACACAATTTTCCCCAATCACAGAATTTGATATGTGAGTGTAGTTTCCAATCGTGGTACCATTACCAATCACAGCAAATGGGCCAATATGTGCATAATGTAATAACCCAACATCTGTGAAGTACATTCAACACAATGTCAAGATGGTACAAGGAATCGATGCAATTGTGATGGTACTGGAAAAAAAAAAAGAAATGTGTAATTAAGCCAACAACACTAAAGAGAGACAGAACTGCTAAATGATACAGGTATTTCATCAACATAAAAGAACACATACAGATCTAGAAAGTAAAGACTATAAGAAGAATATATAAAAGTTAGACATACAGGTGAATGACGTTTTTGACTAAAAGATATACTAATTAGAAACCAGTATGATTATTCCTCGTTCATTGCGAAAAGATAATCATTGAGATCAAAAACATCTTCTGTTAGAGCCTCCAGTGGTCAGTCGAATTCCAGAAACAAATGCATTTTTGAGCTTCAGAAAGGATAGAGAAATACATGTAGGAGAGTTTTTCATGGTCAGAAATATAGCAAAATCACCTTTCCTATTCTTTCCCCCGACCCTGCTATTGAGAATCACTTCTTAAAATATCCTATGTACGTAGGGGAGAAAAGTAACTTCGAGTATGAGTATGCACATTCCTCATTAATTGCATAATAATAAATTCATTCAGATCAAAATCAGTTTCTACCAGAGCGTCTAGTGATACGCCGAATTCCAGAAAATACACTAGCACATTTTGAGCTACAGAAAAGGATACATGACTGTAGCCAGAAAAAGTCCTTGATGCATCTTTAGTTTTCTCAACACTGTGAAAGAATAAATTTAGAATATCAAATATTGATTTGGGTTGTTAATTTAAAAAAAGTTTTACAGGGTCCACACTAGTTATAATTACACCCACACCCAATAATCGAATTATGTATAAGTAATGAACTGCTGAAAGTTTTGAAGTTCTATTAACAATTCATGAATCCTCAAACTCACATTTTTCAGCAGTTCTGAAATGATTAAAGAAAAGCTGACAAATTTGAATGCAAACAACATATTGGGTGAAACCTTTAAAGAGTTGTAAAAGTATTTTTTTGGGGAAATAAATTATTGTTTCAACTGCGTTCCACCCTACTTTAATCCAGAGGTGCAAACCATATAGATCTGAAACATATAACAAATTTGACGGAATTTATTTTTTTACCTGATGCTCTATATACTCCTTGTCTCTCAAGCCTGGCCACACAATTGTTGGAAAACTGGACATCAGGCACGAAGGGATAGGTCCATCTCTGGATTATATCTTTACTGATGGTGCCATAGCTCCGATAATTATCAACCCTAGCCGCATATCTTGCACTAATTTCATGGGTAAATATTTTGTAACCCATAATCTGAAAAGAAAGAAACGGATTAGATGGACAATAGAGAAAAAAGCCACAAATCTCTAGAATAGTTCAAGATCATTGAAACTCCGGGTCATGGAACGGAGGGCTTCAAAACATTTGTAATATCTTAGACCAACTATTTTCTTATGAACCCATTTACATGCATACTGAAGAATGAACAATGTTACCAAATGATTATCATGATCATTTAGGAAGATAAAAACTGCATTTTAGTGTGTTCTGGAATAGCTTGATCTGTAGTTTGAGTTTGGTCCACTGGATATCAAAACAAGTTTCTATGTTCCGTAGAACCAAAAGATTAGCTGCTCAATTACACATACATCATCAAGAAGCAACCCCTTGACAAAGTGACGACGTAAATGTTGATAATCAAAATTGTCTGTGAAAAGGCTCAGCACTTCTGGAGAGCATATGTCAATATAGCAATCCTGCAAATATCATTACAGAAAGTGTAAGTCAAGAGATCCAACTTTAGAAGAGATTTCACTAAGAACCATCTCCATAAAAAGGTTCAATCAGACACATAAGATAAGTGACAAGTTGATATGCTAAGAAAATGAGGAGGGATAAAGCAAATGCAAGTTACAACTATTATTGCCAACATATTCTCCGTTTTCATTAGTATCTATATCACATCTAAAAAAGATCTGCTCATCATGTAATTAATGAAAATAAGGCGAATATCCTGAATACCAGGTGCCAGATACTCACGTGACAATGTATACATGATCAGGATTAAGTCCACAATGCTTGAGTAAGCTATTAGTCTATTGGCGGCATTTAAGGTCAATCAACAAACTCGAATTAGTAAAAAATTGTAATGTAAGCATTCGCATGACAACTAAAACTACATCGGTATTACAAAATTTAAAGGAAAAGCATTAAATTATTGGGAAGGTCAACAGAGACAAGAGATGAAAGAACAGCAAAAATACAGAGCGAAGATAGTGCTCAATCCATGCTAGTGATTCTAGTAGTCTGCTAGCAAGGGTCAAAACTTGATTGCAGAGAAAAATGAAATATTGCCTTAGAGAGTACCGAATAGAATTCCTCATTTCTTCAGATATATGGATATAAGGTGGGGTGGGGGTAATGGTGGGTTGAGGGTTAGAGGGGCTTCAGTAAGTGGTCATAGGGTAGAACTGCAGAAAGCCATAAATCACAAGCTTAAAATAACGATCCGGAACCTGCTTGTCATTGTGGAGAGATATAGAGGAGTTATCAATCATCAATCCCTTGTCAAGATTGACTGTGCCTTTCATATTATCAGACTTATCCTCATAATGCAGCAGCTGCTTCGTATCAGGATCAATTGCCAAAAACAGCTCCTCGGTTCCAACACGAGATTGACAAGTTACTGCAGAAGGCTTCGACTGTTTAATCACCATTGTCATCACAGCATTGCTATCCTTTCTTCTTCTTTCCTTGTGTTCTTGGAGTACCTGTGTAAGTGACATGCTGCTCACTGTATCTCCAGTAACAAGGACAAAATCTCCTTGAATCTGTCAAGAGAAACAAACATAATCACTATTCTAATTATAAGCTCAAAGAAGGAAAAAATGGCATGCATCTCAGATCGAATGCTAAACCTTTTGAAAGATACTCAAACATAAATCAACTTGCTTATCTGTTCTAAACCTGTGAAGGCTAAGGAATTTATTCTTTTATTCGATTTTTCATAGGTTCGACACAACCTTTTGTGGTGGATACCATCACACCTATATACTAAGGGGACCCGTTGTTTAGAATCAAATGATAAGTCTCTGTGAGATGCATTTAGCTCACAAAAGCGTGGTAAAGAATTAAGAATTACTGCACTACATAGAACCAGCAAATTATTTTAAGTACTTCAAAAGATGAATAGTTATTGGTGCAAGTTATTTCTCACTGTGAGAAAAATCAACAGTGGGGGGAAGAGATAAGTCATAACACCATACAATTGCTTCTGTGTACACCATCCTACTGAGATAGTTCAAAGATGACCGAAAATCGAAAATGCCTACAACCCATGCTCAATATGCTCCTCGTTCCAAATATAGATTAAAAAAATATGTGTTTCCACTAGCATCCTTGCCTGCTTCAGCAGCACTTTTATCTTGACATTTGCCAACATTAGGCACACTTACCTTCAACATGATATTACACTTTTCAAAACTCTATATCCGCTAACTTCACATTCCTGCAGTGTCACAAATTTATGAAGTCACTGGAACAAATGGCAAACATTTTGACTCGATGTCTGCATCTCAGGCAGGCATGAGGCGTACATATGTTCTTCATATGTCAAACTAAGTTGAGTCAGTTTATGAGGTTCAGCAAATTTATCTATACATCGTTAACAACCAGAAAAATTTTGCATGTCATCGCCAAGTAGTCTAGTCTAGTCTTACTCACAAGCCAATCTAGGATCCAAGGAAAGACTTAATAAAAAGTTTTCTGACATTCTTTAATGGTTGACTATTTTCTGTAACAGGAGTAGCCATTGCAAGAAAAAATACACTAGCCTAAGAAATAATTCTGATGCAGAAAGAAAAATATCTGTATAACCAACGAATTAAAACTACAAAGTAATAACGGCAACATACCACATGCCTTTCATATATCAATCTTAAGGCATCTCCTGCACTGATGGCATTGTGCGATTCTATCGTGGCGACTGAAAAGTTTGGTTTGCCAAACCAATTAGAGTTTTCCAGATACTCGATCACTTGCTTGGAATGTGCACAGCAGAACACAAAAACTTCTTCAACTCCAGCAGATTCAAGCCATGCTAACGTATAGTCAATCATAGGTGAATTGACGAGTGGCAGCAGTACCTTCAAATAACAAGCGTATCAACTCACGCCAAAAGAAGTCAATCAACCTTCCAGCTGATAGCCAGACCACAACACATGCACAGTATAGTGAAATGAATTAACACATCACAATTTAATTTATTCCACAGCATTTGCAATGATTCACTGTCTTGCATAAACTAATCAGTTCTCCAATTAATTATGAACTAAATACAGCCAACCGTAAAAGATTTCAATTTTCAAAAGTTAATCTCTAGCTAAAAAAAATAATGGTAGCAAATAACTGATTGCATCTTATGGTCGGATAAACGGTAAAGCACATACTTTGGGGCGCTCAAGTGTGATGGGGCGAAAGAGCGTGGCAAAGCTATCGGCCAGTAAGATGGCCTGTAAGGGAACACGAGTTAGTTCCTCCACGGCATCTTCTCCTCCCGCTCCTCCTTTGGTTCCCTTCTTCACCACCATTATCCACCGCACGCCGCCGTAGACGGTAGACTCTCCGGGCAAACTCAGTCGCGATTTTTTCAGTTTAGACTGTTTAGTATTGGGGGAAGTCCTGCACAAACCTCTGTGTATTAATTACTAAAAATTACTTGTTAAAAAAAAAGTTAAAATAAAACCTATGACCTATGTTGCATAGTTTGGATGATGGATTTAGTAATCGAATTGGTTTAATTTTTAAAAATATCTCATTGATTTAAATGGTTCTCTTAGATGGTCAAACGGGCATATTGTATATTAATAAAATATTATTGTAATATAATAAATAATGTATTTTAAAATTTTAAAATCTAAATTTATATATATAAATAGATAAAAATATATCTATTGATTCAAATTCTTAATAGTTATGTAAATATATAACAAAATATTAGTTTTACCTTTTAAAATAATAAGAAATCAAAGTTTTTCAAAATAAAATAAACATAATATTAAAAAATTGGTTCAACCGTAACTGTTGAACTTGGCAAAACGGTTTTACTATCTGAACTGGACCGGACCAACGACCGAGACTCTATTAAACCGACTGTCTGGTTCGGTTTTAAAACAATATTATCTTGCATGGATATGGTTGCGGGTATCATATGGATACTGCAAATTTTAAATATATAGAACATGATACAGCTAAGGTTTGTTGTTACTTAAAAATATAAAAATATTATGTATATAATTTAATATTAACATTTTTTTGTTTCATCAACGATGGAAAGTCATGTGATCTTCTTATGTCCATTTTCACGGGTGGCGGTCGCCGATCGAATACCGGAGATGAACCTCAAAAGGAGCCGAGCAAATATGTTGTATGTTTGGGTGTGAATGAAATTGTGTGGCGGCTGCCGATTGAATACCGGAGATGCTCAAAGTGGTTAATTGGACAAGAAAAAATCTGTCTCGATAAAGCAAGTTCTGCGGAGCTGGATTAGATTCGATGAATTTCAGTGGACTGCATGTAACTTTTTAATTTTGGTTCACAATACTTCAAAAATAGATCACTCTAAGCAAACATAATTTTCATATTCGAAAAAATATACAATAAGAAATATTTTTTAAAAAGAATCTCTTCCTTGTAAATATAGAGATCACCCGTCGTTATCTCACCCTATTTGATTTTCCCCTTCATAAAGGTTATAAATTTGCGTAAGCTACGTTAATTTTGACTCTTAGCGCAACTAAATGTGAATTATAGGGAAATTTAGTATTGTAGTCATATACATTACTCTCTTTGTATTAGTCCGATAATTTAGTTTCATACGTGCAATTCATAAAGTGAAACACGATGGATTATTTCGTATATTTATAATGATTGAACTAACAGTAACAGATCGATATTTGGAATCTGACTTAATTCGATTTAAACCTAATTTTTCAATATCATACTTACTTTTCATGATTTTAAATTGGAAATGGCAATTTATCAAACATAGAAATTAGAATTTATCAAATTATATTTGACAACTTTACGTAGAAGACGTTAAAACAATATAAGTATCGTATTAAACGTTCGTGTTTTTAGTTTAGTTTTGGCATAGGTTTGATAAGTTTCAGTTCGATTTTTTGAAAAAAATTAAATGCGATAAGTGTGTACTTGATTTTCACCAGAAATATAAGATTGTGTTATAGGATAAACACATTGCATCCTGATCAACGTAAATCTTTTTGGTAAAAGGGACTTAGCTAAAAACATTAATCAACCTTTTGTTTGTAATATTAATACAATTATACATGTTGCAAAGTATTGCGATAAGTGGCTCAAAGAGGACTACATTAAACTGGACTGACTGCGGCCAAATCATGGACATGAAAGCAGCTATGGACCAATGAGCTGATGCCGTGGGATAATCTTGATTTGAGATGATGATGGTGGTGGTGGTGGCTGTGGCTGCTGCATTTTCCGGTGAGAGGGGCGTCTCTAGTTCTGACGAAGGGATGATCAAGAAGCATGTCGGCACTACACCTTGATCTAGGATCCTTGACGAAACACTTCTTCAGAAAATCTACGGCGTCTTTTGAAATCTTCTTAGTGCTCGGGATATTTGGAATCTGATCGCTGCAGCCGAATTGTCATCATACATCAGTGGCAGTCATCGGACTTTCGAACTTCCAAGGTAATTTTCCAGTCAACATGGACACCACTGTGCACCCCAACGACCAAACATCTGATTGAGGTACGTATGTTTGATTGATTATGGACTCCGGTGCCGCATAAAGAACGGTACCCCTGAAACCCCCATCATCTTCGTTATCTTCGCCGCCACGCATATTGATGGCACTCCCGAGATCCGCGAGTTTTGCAGTATGTTTCACAGAATTCTTCACATTCTTTCTCTCGTCACCTTGTTCAACTATCAGGATATTGTGGGGCTTGATATCACAGTGCACGTACCCCAGTGCGTGCATGTGAGAGAGGGCCATGAGGATGGATCTCGTGTGGTTCTTCACAGCTGGCTCCGGCAAGCCTCTTCCGTTGGAAAACTTCATGATATCGGCCAGACAACCTCCGGATGCGTACTCGAGAAAGATGTTGTACAACATCTGTCCATCTGCTTCGGTCGTATCATCCCCGAAACATCGGATGATGAAGGGACAGTTGTTGAAACGATCGAGCAGCTTCTTTTCTTTGACAAGAGAGTCGGACTCCGATGATTTTGAAGATTTGACAGCGACGATGTGTGGAATACCATCTTGTTGGGATGTTATGATGCCTTTAGAGACAAAGGCAAAACCCCCTCTGCCCAAAGCTTCTCCTCTGATCCAATGCATCTTTACAGACCTCTGTGTTTCTTTCAGAAATTTCTGTCCTTCAAGTGTGTGATGAAAGATGGAGGGTAACCATGTATTTATAGAGAATGGCGAGGCCCGAGTATCTTGTTTTATAGTGTAACTATGATTCGCTTCAATTTGATTTTCTTGTTCAATATGATTTTCTTGGATTGGCTTAAATTAAACTTAAGCACATCGGTAGCTTTTCCAAATTAAGATTTACTTTTGTTTGAGAAGCTTAATATATATGATAAGGACATATTATAAAGAAACATCAAAACTGATTTTAAAGAAATTTTTTAAAGAACGCGCAAACTAAAAGATAATACAATAAACTTAGAGGTTATCATTAGGCTATTGCTTTCCGTTCAATTCGATTAAATTTTAATATCGTATATTTATTAGTTATAAGATTTGAAAGATAATGAGATGTTAAAGAAATTGGATTTTTATTTACTATCTAAACTCTAAGGCTGTGTTTACTTAACCATGAGAAAGATAAGATTATACTAACAATCTTTTCAATCACATGTTTAACTTTTACTATTGTCCATACCATTTCATTAAGTTCATCCATATAATTTATACCTAAAACCTTGATGATTTATCACAAATGAAAAGGTGTGATAAATAATCACTTTTCAACCATACTCTTTCCAAACGAGGAAATTACATATATCATCATTCCTACTCGAAATATCAAGTGGATTTGATACAGCTAAACTAAAGAACTGAAAAAAAGAAGCTCCGTACTGGAATAGAAATACAATGCTGGAACTGGATAAGCACAGTTAAACTGAGTTTGACAAGAAACTGAGATGGACAAACAGTTAAACTGAGCTAGGCAAGAACAATTAAAAATTTGCTGGACAAGTACAGTTTAATTGAGCTTGACAAGTACAATTCGACTGAGCTGGAAAAGCAAAGTTCAATTCAGAACAAGCCAACGCATGAACAATAGCGGAACTCAAAGCCGACCAAAAAATTTCCAAAAACGGTTATATCATTGTGTCCAACGTTTGTATCACATTTGGAAGCGATAAAATACAGCAGTTCGAAGATTAAACAGGTTTGCGAAAAATAAGAGAGACAAGAGAGACCGAGAGAAGAACAAAAACAGAGGGGCATGAAAGTGACAAGGGATAGTTCTTCTCAAGGGGATCGGGGTTTAAATAGATTGATCAACTTATCGAGAACTTTCCCCAAGTGTGCGAGATTACATTTGTGTTAAAGGTTTAGATCCTCACACAATCACTCATACAAATAAATGAGAGATCAACTTAATAGTTTAGCTGAGCAAGAGTCTTTACACAACTACATGATTGTAATCTTGACATAAATGACATGCTTGTAATCTTGACATAAAAGACATTGAATATTATACAAATTTTGAGGTTGGGCCCTACATTCATTAGTGTTGTATAAGTTTCAATTTAGACAATGCATAAGTTCTAAATTAATTAGGTTTGTACAAATGTTTTACAGATCAAAGTTTTTTATATAAAAATATATATTACAAAATCGGTTCAACCGATTCAACTATTGAACTTGGCAAAACGGTTTTACTATCTGAACTGGACCGGACCAACGACCGATACTCTATTAAACCGACCGTATGGTCCGATTTTGAAAACAATACTATCTTGCTTGGATATGGGTGCGGGATACAGCTAGGGTAATGTCGTTCTTACAAAATATAAAAATATTATGTATATAATTTAATATTAACATTTTTTTGTTTCATCAATATAAATCATAACTTGCATTTTGCAAAACAAAAGTAAAAAAATATAATCAATATGAAACTCCAGCTCCATCGTAACAGAGACTAATAGTAATTAGAATGTTAAAGAATTATACACATCCATGTATAACTACTATCAGAACATGGAATTTGTAACTATGTAGCTCACTACTAAATTTTTTAATATCGAGAAAACCTGCAACCGTTATCTTTAGTGTACATGATCATTAATAATATTTTATAATGTGTGAACAAGCAGCCACTATATATCACCAGTACTGTTATGTATCACCAGCGGTGCTGGTGCCACAACCGTTATGTTGCTTTTCTCCGTGGCGGTGCAAATGGAAGATGCCGCCGCAGCAACGATGGCAAGTCATGTGATCTTCTTCATGTCCATTTTCACGGGTGGCGGCTGCCGATCGAACCCCGGAGATGAACCTCAAAAGGGGCCGAGCAAATATGTTGTATGTTTGGGTGTGAATGAAATTGTGTGGCGGCTGCCGATTGAATACCGGAGATGCTCAAAGTGGTTAATTGGACAAGAAAAAATCTATGTCGATAAAGCAAGTTCTGCGGAGCTGGATTAAATCCGATGAATTTCAGTGGACTGCATGTAACTTTTTAATTTTGGTTCACAATACTTAAAAAATAGATGGGCCGAGCAAATATGTTGTATGTTTGGGTGTGAATGAAATTGTGTGGCGGCTGCCGATTGAATACCGGAGATGCTCAAAGTGGTTAATTGGACAAGAAAAAATCTATGTCGATAAAGCAAGTTCTGCGGAGCTGGATTAAATCCGATGAATTTCAGTGGACTGCATGTAACTTTTTAATTTTGGTTCACAATACTTAAAAAATAGATCACTCTAAGCCAACATAATTTTCATACTCAAAAAATATACAATAAGAAATATTTTTAAAAAGAATCTCTTACTTGTAATATAGAGATCACTCGTGGTTACCTCACCCTATTTGATTTTCACCTTTATAAAGATTATAAAATTGCGTAAGCTAGGTTAATTTTTACTCTTATCCTTAACGCAACTAAATGTGAATTATAGGGAAATTTA
>KQ995303.1:205486-280943 GCA_001598015.1 Dorcoceras hygrometricum
TGCATCCTGATCAACGTAAATCTTTTTGGTAAAAGGGACTTAGCTAGAAACATTAATCAACCGTTTGATTGTAATATAATACAATTATACATGTTGCAAAGTATTGCGATAAGTGGCTCAAAGTGGATTACATTAAACTGGACTGACTGCGGCCAAATCATGGACATGAAAGCAGCTATGGACCAATGAGCTGATGCCGTGGGATAATCTTGATTTGAGATGATGATGGTGGTGGTGGTGGCTGTGGCTGCTGCATTTTCCGGTGAGAGGGGCGTCTCTAGTTCTGACGAAGGGATGATCAAGAAGCATGTCGGCACTACACCTTGATCTAGGATCCTTGACGAAACACTTCTTCAGAAAATCTACGGCGTCTTTCGAAATCTTCTTAGTGCTGGGGATATTTGGAATCTGATCGCTGCAGCCGATTGTCATCATCACATCAGTGGCAGTCGTCGGACTTTCGAACTTCCAAGGTGATTTTCCAGTCAACATGGACAACACTGTGCACCCCAACGACCAAACATCTGATTGAGGTACGTATGTTTGATTGATTATGGACTCCGGTGCCGCATAAAGAACTGTACCCCTGAAACCCCCATCATCTTCGTTATCTTCGCCGCCACGCATATTGATGGCACTCCCGAGATCCGCGAGTTTTGCAGTATGATTCACAGAATTCTTCACATTCTTTCTCTCGTCACCTTGTTCAACTATCAGGATATTGTGGGGCTTAATATCGCAATGCACGTACCCGAGTGCGTGCATGTGAGAGAGGGCCATGAGGATGGATCTCGTGTGGTTCTTCACAGCTGGCTCCGGCAAGCCTCTTCCGTCGGAAGACTTCATGATATCGGCCAGACAACCTCCGGATGCGTACTCGAGAAAGATGTTGTACAACATCTGTCCATCTTCTTCTGTCGTATCGTCCCCGAAACATCGGATGATGAAGGGACAGTTGTTGAAGCGATCGAGCAGCTTCTTTTCTTTGACAAGAGTGTCGGACTCCGATGAATTTGAAGATTTGACGGCGACGATGTGTGGAATACCATCTTGTTGGGATGTTATGATGCCTTTAGAGACAAAGGCAAAACCCCCTCTGCCCAAAGCTTCTCCTCTGATCCAATGCATCTTTACAGACCTCTGTGTTTCTTTCAGAAATTTTTGTCCTTCAAGTGTGTGAAGAAAAATGGAGGGTAACCATGTATTTATAGAGATTGGCGAGGCCCGAGAATCTTGTTTTATAGTGTAACTATGATTCGCTTCAATTTGATTTTCTTGTTCAATATGATTTTCTTGGATTGGCTTAAACTAATCTTCCTTACGCACATCGGTAGCTTTTCCAAATTAAGATTACTTTTGTTTTGAGAAGCTTAATATATGATAAGGACATATTATAAAGAAACTTCAAACTGTTAATTTTAAAGAAATTATAAAGAATACGCAAACTAAAAAATAATTACAATAAAATCAGAGGTTATCATTAGGCTATTGCTTTCCGTTCAATTCGATTAAATTTTATTATCAGATATTTATTAGTTATAAGATTTGAAAGTTAATGTGATGTTAAGATATTGACTATCTAAACTCTAAGGCTGTGTTTACTTAACCATGAGAAAGATAAGTTTATACTAATAAACTTTTCAATCACGTGTTTAACTTTTTCTATTGTCTATACTATTTCATTAAGTTCATCCATATAATTAGACCCAAAACCTTGATGATTTATCACAAATGAAAAGGTGTGATAAATAATCAGTTTTCAACCAACTCTTTCCAATGAGGAAATTACATATATCATCATTCCTACTCAAAATATAATACATGAAACCCATTTAATATAAAATCAGGTAGTTCCATATATTAACTAATACATTTTGTTTGATGAATTGTATATCAGCAAGCTATCCTCTTTCATGGAAAAAATATTGTTGAGCCCGGAAGCGGCATAATATTGGTTTTCATGACATAAAACTTGTTTTTGTATAACATATTTTCAAGTGGACAGTGGATTTGAAACGGCTAAATTGAAGAAACGTAAGAAAAGAAGCTCTGTACTGGAATAGGAATAGAATGTTGGATAAAAAATTGAACTGGGTAAGCACAATGACTGAGTTTGACAAGAAATTGAGATGGACAAACAGTTAAACTGAGCTAGACAAACATAATTAAAAATGTGTTGGACAAGCACAGTTTGACTGAGCTAACAGTAGGGGGAGTCAAAGCTGACCAAAAAATTCTAAAGAACGGTTATATCATTGTGTCCAACATTTGTATCATATTTGGAAACAATAAAATACAGCTTGGAAGATTAAACAGGTGTGTGAAAAATAAGAGAGACAAACAGAACGAGAGAAGAACAAAAATAGAGGGGCATGAAAGTGACAAAAGGATAATGCTTCTCAAGGGGAGTTTAAATAGATTTATCAACTCATTGAGAACTTTTCCCAAGTGTGTGAGGTTGCATATGCTATACACCGTTACGGATTAGATCCTCACACAATAAATCATACAAATAAATAAGAGATTAGCTGAATAATTTAGCTGAGCGAGAGTCTTTACACAACGACATGCTTGTAATCTTGACATAAACGACATGCTTATAATTTTGACATAAAAGACATTGAACACTATACAAAATGTGAGGTTGGGGGCTACATCCATTAATGTTATATGAGTTTCAATTTAGGCAATGAGGAAGTTCTAAAGTAATTAGGTTAGTACAAATGTTTTATAGATCAAAGTTTCTATCGGATCTTTCCAGCAATGAAAAAATGGGAGTTTTAGAAGTTGCTGCTTTCAAACTTTCATAAAGAAATTGAGTGTTACCTTGTTACATTCATTCATAATTTTCCAATTTACTGATGCAGGATACAAATTAGGGTTTGAATCCATGTTTCCTCTTATACGTGTTTCAGGTTATCTATGTTATGCTTGCAGTGTGTCGCAATTCATAAAGTGAACCACGATGGATTATGTTATTTCATATATTTATAATGATTGAAGTAACGGCAGGTCGATATTTTTGGAATCTGACCTCGGTTTAAACATTTTTTTTATATCGTACTTACTATTCGGAACTGCAATTTATCAAACATAGAAATTGGAATTTATCAAATATATTTGACAACTTTACGTAGAAGACGATAAACAATGTACTATTGTATTGAACGTTCGTGCTTTTAGTTTAGTTTTGGTATAGATTGTTGATAAGTTTCAGTTCCATTTTTTGATTGTGTATAAAATTATAAGTGTGTGATTATAAATTATTTTTCAATATTAAATGAGAAATGTATACTTGATTTTCACCATAAATATCAGATGGTTTTATAGGATAAACGCAATGCATCCTGATCACCGTAAATCTTTTTGGTAAAAGGGACTTAGCTAGAAACATTAATCAACCGTTTGATTGTAATATAATACAATTATACATGTTGCAAAGTATTGCGATCAGTGGCTCAAAGTGGATTACATTAAACTGGACTGACTGCGGCCAAATCATGGACATGAAAGCAGCTATGGACCAATGAGCTGATGCCGTGGGATAATCTTGATTTGAGATGATGATGGTGGTGGTGGTGGCTGTGGCTGCTGCATTTTCCGGTGAGAGGGGCGTCTCTAGTTCTGACGAAGGGATGATCAAGAAGCATGTCGGCACTACACCTTGATCTAGGATCCTTGACGAAACACTTCTTCAGAAAATCTACGGCGTCTTTCGAAATCTTCTTAGTGCTGGGGATATTTGGAATCTGATCGCTGCAGCCGATTGTCATCATAACATCAGTGGCAGTTGTCGGACTTTCGAACTTCCAAGGTGATTTTCCAGTCAACATGGACAACACTGTGCACCCCAACGACCAAACATCTGATTGAGGTACGTATGTTTGATTGATTATGGACTCCGGTGCCGCATAAAGAACGGTACCCCTGAAACCCCCATCATCTTCGTTATCTTCGCCGCCACGCATATTGATGGCACTCCCGAGATCCGCGAGTTTTGCAGTATGTTTCACAGAATTTTTCACATTCTTTCTCTCGTCACCTTGTTCAACTATCAGGATATTGTGGGGCTTGATATCGCAGTGCACGTACCCGAGTGCGTGCATGTGAGAGAGAGCCATGAGGATGGATCTCGTGTGGTTCTTCACAGCTGGCTCCGGCAAGCCTCTTCCGTCGGAAGACTTTATGATATCGGCCAGACAACCTCCGGATGCGTACTCGAGAAAGATGTTGTACAACATCTGTCCATCTTCTTCGGTCGTATCGTCCCCGAAACATCGGATGATGAAGGGACAGTTGTTGAAGCGATCGAGCAGCTTCTTTTCTTTGACAAGAGTGTCGGACTCCGATGACTTTGAAGATTTGACGGCGACGATGTGTGGAATACCATCTTGTTGGGATGTTATGATGCCTTTAGAGACAAAGGCAAAACCCCCTCTGCCCAAAGCTTCTCCTCTGATCCAATGCATCTTTACAGACCTCTGTGTTTCTTTCAGAAATTTTTGTCCTTCAAGTGTGTGAAGAAAAATGGAGGGTAACCATGTATTTATAGAGATTGGCGAGGCCCGAGAATCTTGTTTTATAATGTAACTATGATTCGCTTCAATTTGATTTTCTTGTTCAATATGATTTTCTTGGATTGGCTTAAACTAATCTTCCTTACGCACATCGGTAGCTTTTACAAATTAAGATTACTTTTGTTTTGAGAAGCTTAA
Organism: Dorcoceras hygrometricum; assembly: GCA_001598015.1. Taxonomy (NCBI): domain Eukaryota; kingdom Viridiplantae; phylum Streptophyta; class Magnoliopsida; order Lamiales; family Gesneriaceae; genus Dorcoceras; species Dorcoceras hygrometricum. The sequence continues at coordinate 210,202 of KQ995303.1, forward strand.
TATATGATAAGGACATATCATAAAGAAACTTCAAACTGTTCATTTTAAAGAAATTAATTTTAAAGAATGCGCAAACTAAAAAATAATTACAATAAAATCAGAGGTTATCATTAGGCTATTGCTTTCCGTTCAATTCGATTAAATTTTATTATCGGATATTTATTAGTTATAAGATTTGAAAGTTAATGTGATATTAAAGAAAATTAGATTTATATTGACTATCTAAACTCTAAGGCTGTGTTTACTTAACCATGAGAAAGGTAAGATTATACCAATAATCTTTTCAATCACATGTTTAACTTTTGCTATTGTCCATACCATTTCATCAAGTTCGTCCATATAATTTAGACCTAAAACGTTGATGATTTATCACAAATGAAAAGGTGTGATAAATAATCAGTTTTCAGCCAACTCTTTTCCAAATGAGGAAATTACATATATCATCATTCCTACTCAAAACATAATACATGAAACCCATTTAAATAAATTATAAAACATGAATATAAAATCAGGTAGTTCAATATATTAACTAATACATTTTGTTTGATGAATCGTATATCAGCAAGCTATCCTCTTTCATGGAAAAAATATTGTTGAGCCCGGAAGAGGCATAACCATGAGTTGGACAAATAGTTAAACTAAGCTAGACAAGCATAGTTAAAAATGTGTTGGACAAGCAAAGTTCAGTTCACAAGAAACCAACACAAGAACAGTAGCGGAAGTCAAAGCTGACCAAAAATTCCCGAAAACGGTTATATCATTGTGTCCAACGTTTGTATCACATTTGGAAGCGATAAAATACAACAGTCGAAAGATTAAACAGGTGAGTGAAAAATAAGAGAGACAAGAGAGATCGAGAGAAGAACAAAAACAGAGGGGCATGAAAGTGACAAAATGATAGTTCTTCTCGAGGGGAGTTAAATAGATTTATCAACTTATTGAGAAATTTCCCCAAGTGTGTGAGGTTACATTTGTTATACACCGTTGAGGATTAGATTCTCAGGCAATCACTCATATTAAATGAGAGATTAGCTTATTAGCCGAGCGCGAGTCTTTACATAAACGACATGCTTGTAATCTTAACATAAACGACAAGCTTGTAATCTTGGCATAAAAGGCATTGAATATTATACAAATTGTGAGATTGGGGGCTACATCCATTAGTGTTATACCTAAATGAGTAAGTTCTAAATTATTTAGGTTTGTCCAAGTGTTTTATAGATCAAAGTTTTCTACTAAATCTTTCCAACAATGAAAAAATAGGAGTCGTAGAAGATGTTGCTTTCAAACTTCCAAAAAGAAATTGAGTGTTACCTTGTTACATTCATTCATAATTTTGTTATGCATTATCGAAGAATCTCTTTAATCGCAAGCTATTGCATCACGATTCTTCCAATATTCGTACTTTCCTACTCTTTCTATTTGTCATCTGAGCTTTATTAACTTATTGATCAGTTATCAAACCATTGTATCAATATTAACGAATGGGAAAAACTATCGATTTGGTACACTGAGGTTATCGTTTTGAAAAGTAACGAAATTTTTGATATACCAAAAAATTCGATAGGATATGTGCAAATACAGATATTTTCGATACGGTAATAGTATAAAATTTTGGGAAATTTCGATATACTGTAACTTTTCGTTATAAACGATATGTTAGTTATACCTATCAAAATTCTATGTGGTATATCAAATTTTCGATATGATATTGTTATACATTTTCTATTAACATAATTTTCGATACTATATACAATATGCAATTTTGGTACTATGGCACGGTATGCCATATACCTACCATCTTGTGTTCATGTGAATGATAAAATGCCATTCATTTTATTTGATTTTAACATTTAGGATCAAATCTATGGATTTCATTACAATGATAAAATACCCTTCTTCAAAATTATGTTTTCCTCCTTATTTTGAATCTTTCAATTTTCTAATTCTATCGGAAACTAAAATAAAAAAAATGCCTATCTTCAATTTTTCTTTTTATAAATAAATTATACTCTCATTATGTTTCGTATTTTTTAGAACAACTAACGAAAATTCTTAATTTTTAAAAAACATATTTAATGAATTACTAATTAAAATAATTTCAACCAATTCTTTCCCTGTTCTCGGTTGCTTCGATTCTGTCATCTTCCACACTGTGAGTGTCTCCACAGAATGATAAATTATATTCCACACTTCAAGAGGACTTAAAAAAAGGGTATATATATAATTTGGAAGCGTATTCCTTTGCCACTGTGGAATAATCATGTCGTTGAAAAGAGATGTGTTTTACTGCAAATACGGCACATTTTTTCAGGACCCTCGGTTTGTGCAAAGTGTGTGAATAAATCAAACCAAACGAAAAATAGGTTTTAGATATTTATTTTTAGATTTTTGATATTCTGTTAATTAAATATTATTGTTATACTAAGCTACCTCATCTGCAAAATTTCACTATTTTCAAGACTATCGTCTTTAAAGATACAACTACTTGATATTTTATTATATCTATATCGTCATGCTACGCGAGTTCATCTCTATCTGTTTCTCTTGAACAAAATACCTAATCAAGTTATTTTCCTAATCAACAGATTTTCGAGGACAAATGAAACTGGTAAATCTCATTCATGTATTATATCGAGAAATATACTTCCAGTTCCAGAAACATAAGGAATTTAGATTCAGAAACGTACGAGGAAAAAGACACAAGGCACGGAAGACGGGCATAAAAAGCAAGCCACATAATGGATCATCCTCGGCCTACATCCCTAGTAGTAAAGAGTAACAATAACTTCATAGTTTATGCAGACACAGATATGTCATACTAGAACTCGATTCCATATGTTAACTGTGGGAAGATATGTCAGATCTTAGCAGCTGGAAAAACTCGAACTTCATCAAGAACTGGGCCGCAAAGGGTTCCAAAGTCGTCGATCTTTGTATGGTAATACGAGCTGAAAAAAGTTAATCTGGTTCGGTCCAAGATAGCGGTGAACTGGAAACTATAAGTCTTGAACTTGCCCTTTCCTTCAGATGTGAAGGGAGCTTTCATGGAAGATTTGGCTGCAAATGCTTCGACCAACATGGATCCATGGCACCCATTCTTTGCATCTCCTACAGAGAAGGTAAGAGTGTAGACTTTTTTTGGGACTGTTCTGATTACTTGTGCAATGGCACTCTCTCTTCCTGCAAGAAGTTCTACTGCAGCTTGTCCGAATGGGACGTTGAAATGCTTGGAATCGATGAACTTTACAGCTTTAAGCGACTCAATGATCCAGCCAGGAAGAGGGGAGGTGGCATCTTCTTGTTTGGGAGGAAGGAGGACGCCATTTGAAGAGTTGATCAAAAGATGAGGACCCTCCTCAAAGCCATGATTCTTAACCAGATTAGCTGTAGAAAATGATATAAATGTGATGGGAATCCAAAATGTATATATTCAACAGGTTAGCTTGCTGTTAAATTCAATAGGATCGACATCAACTCGAATATAAAGATCTAAGCTCTAGTTTTCGGTCAAAATGAAGCAAGTGTGCCGTTTTTTTTTCCACATTAAAGAGCCAACTTGAGCATGCCCAACAAATTTTAAACTCAAGCATTGAATCGAAAATCCCATAAATTTTAGCTTAATATTGGTAGTTTTCAACCCTACTGGCAATCATTTCAGCCTCAAATCTATCATGGAAGTCATTGTTTGGATGAATTGAGACAAAGAAGTAAGAATACTAGAATTCGAGATATATAAACCTTCGGCGAAGCCTGGAGGGGAAAGCTCTTTAATGGCAACAACATCCAACAAAGGGCCACAAGCTGGATTCTCCTGTTTCCCAGGATTCTCAAAAGTCACCTTAGCGAAATTGGAACTCGCCCTGAATCCCCAGCCATAAATATCACCACCATTACTAGCATACAGAGTCTGCAAGGGAAGATCCCCTGTTTGAGGGTACACGGAGACTCTCAACACCTCATTTTGTGCACAAGTTCTCGATGCACCAAATGTGAGCGCATATAGAGAGCCGTTTTTCACAGGGATTGTTTGGGATATGGAGGCCTCGTTCCCAAGGCGCACGGCATGGATGCCGTGAGCAACAGCGAAGTACATCCCTCCCGGCTGCGGCCCGCCGGAGATGTACTCCACCAGGCCATTGATTTCCCATTTTGGGAGTGAGAATTTGCCTTTGAGGACTGTTTTCTTGATATCTGTTGGCTTTGGTTCTTCCTCAAAGTTGCCATTAGGGAGGAGTCCTGGAATAACGTCAAAAATGGGATTTTTAAGCTCTAGTCAAATCAACTCTTCACCATTTCAAAACTTTAGGGAACATCCCATATGTTAGAATGAGTAAAAAAAAGAATGCAAAAAGATGAGATTTTTGAACGAAAATGTTCATTTCAAGAATGGCCAAGAACAATGCAGAATCACAGATCTACCTCTACACATACAAATTGGACTAAAAATACAAATAGAAGCATTTAGGCATACCTTCTGTAGGAGGTGGTGGGACTAGAGCAGAAACTGTGTAGAGAAAGTAGAGAGAAAGCAAGAAATGAAATTTCACCATTTTTGCCCACAGAAAGCACAATAAAGAAATGCAGAGAAACAGAACTGGCTTGATAGAATGCCTCGAGGACTGTACTTATAAGAAGATAGCTTCGATATCGGAGATGGTCGAATACATTATGTACACGTACAGCATGTTCAATGTTGGTGTAAAAGGTTGGATATTTTTAACTTTACAATGATAATTTCTAAATTATATATAATTTTTATACACTTGAATTTAATTTAATTCTTGGATTTCAAAAGAAAAAACTATTTCTTGACTCTCAATGGGTGATACAGCAGCAGAGTGATCGATGTTTGGTTTGTTTGTTTTAGAAATCAGAGCCAACCTTTCTCCTTAATCAATGCAATATTTTATGGGTAATTTCTTTTTCTTTTTTTCTCAAACAGACCAAAAGTGTCTTATTTCCAACTTTTTATATATGATTTCAATTAACATTGAAGACTGGACAAAAAAAATGATGACAGGCATGTGCATATCAGCCACGAGGATTTAATTTGAATAAAATAATGGCTCAAATATTGATCTGCTATATATATTTGATTCTATTTTTTGGTTTCTTCCAAAAAATCAAATCTGACTTCCAGAAAAGTATGTTGGAGTCTTGGAGAATGGATGGAATAGGTTTAGTATTTTTCCGGATCCATTATCTCATACAAAAGAGATATATTTACTACAGATTAAAATATAATTATTAAAGTATGTTATTGATAGTATATGGTATAATTTTAATGGAATTTGTAATTCATAACAGGTATTGCATTTTCTTTCAATAAAGTGGTGAAATAATAATTGAATTGAATTACTTATTATATCAATTATCAGGATATGAAAATGGCAGGAAAGGTCTCACCGCCGGCCCATGTGACTGGGTTCGTTCATAATTGAGTTCGGCTCATGTGATAACTGATAGTAAATGAGATTGTACTATTATGGAAATAATCAGAAATCGAAAACAATTTTATTTTTTTTAATAATATTTGTACTCCAACTTTCTTTATCGGTTCAAAACTTGAAAAAAAATGAAAATATATGGGATTCGAGATCCCATAATCCATTTTCTGTCGGTACAAGTTGTGGCAATGCCTTCGGATCACAGATCACACCTACGTTTATGCTCATATAATGTTACTTTTTATATTGTATGAAAATTCTGACAATGATGATTTGGTGTATATTTTTAATGGACAAATGGTTGCTACTCGTGAGGAACGTATAAAATTCATGTCCCGGGGCGAGTTGGTAAGACTTGGAGTGATCTGGGAGTAACATCCCGACTTCACGGGTTCGATTCTCGTGTGGAGCATATTCCCCACTGAAATATTGTGGGGATATGCTCTGGGAGTTAGTCTGTTATATAAGTCATCTCCCTCGGACCCCTGCCTACTCGTGTATATCCCTCGATTTAAAATTTATACGGATCAATGGGCATTTACCTATAAAGATGATTAGCCCATTAATAGGCTAACCTGAGAACATATAAAATTCATTTCAAAATTTTGAAATATGTACTATACATGGACAACAAACCAATGATGCATGTGACGCTTAAATATGAAATCTAATATTAATTATAAGTCTTAAAGCGGCGTAATACAAGACATCCGTAGCTATAATTGTTAATAAATTCCTTCTCAACAGGAGACCTGCCCGGAAGAACCACTTAATTTATTGTGCGATTGAATTAAGTTTTGTATTTATTATCGTTATTGAATAAATGCTCCTCTTGTATATATATGTGACCCCAACTCGAAGTTTTTTTATATAACAACGAGACAGCACGTACCGTGATCTGGATAAGTTTGGAGCCTGAGCCGAAATTTCGATCAGGAAGATTTATTCGAACAATTTTCTTATGCATATCATTACACCCATTTCTTAAAATCCGTCCCTGAGGATCTAAGGTCAAATTCAACCCACAACTTTATGGATCCCAATGCTTGATTTGCTCTTTGGATTATTGGTCCACCTTGTCTAGCACACGAAATTGAATGTGTTTTTACATTTAATAATAATAATTGGACGAAAGTAATTATCATCGTACCCACAGTTCAATAATACTATTTCTATGTTAACAAATATCTGAACGGAATCAGATCGTGTCGTGTGTGAGGACAATTCGAAATGACGGTGTGCGTTTAAAATCAATAATAGTTTAAATAACAACGAGACAACACATACCCGTGATCTGAATAAGATTGGAGTCTGAGCACAAATTTCAATTAGGAAAGTTTATTCGAGCAATTTTCTTATACATACATTACGCTCGGTTTTTAAAAATCCGTCTCTCAGCATCTCCAACATTTACTCTATTTTAGTGTAATTTTTGCACGAAAATAGTACAGTTTATGCACCAAATACATTATCATCCTCAACACAATCACTTCAAATCTTATACCAAAAGATATATTTAATAGGATTTCATTAATTCCTATATACTAGTATTTCTTACATCGCACATGTTATCTCTAATAATTGAATAATGTAATCATTATTAATATTTCAATAATAAATTACAATAATTTGGTATAATTAAACTTAAAATAGATAAATAACTTTAATATATAAAATTTAATTGAACATCATATTTTTTTGATCGGAGAAATTGATCTATTTTGGCATTATTGATTATGTATCTTATTGTTTTATATATTGGATTTCATTTTACAACACCAGAATTATATTTTTCATCATTTTAACGTTGCATTGGATATGCTACGGCATACATAAGTTGGGAGACCTGGTGGGTTGGGTGAATCTCGAATTCGCTTCCTTCTAGAAAAGGTATTGATACTGATTGCTCTTCAGTTTGTCTATAAACACGCCCGCCCCTTCTTGTGTGAAAATGCCACCATGCCCTATTTGATGTTACAGTACACACTCCAAATACGGTGTTTTTCTGGGGACTGAAGATTAGCAGAAGTCATAAGATCGACATTGACAAAATCGAGGAAGATTTCATGAAGAAAATCAACTCCGGTCGTCTTGGAAAGATCGAGGTATCAGGATCTGAATTACCTAATATCAGTGACCCCTGCCCGGGTGTCATATGGCAAGGGAAAAGAACACCAGTTGCCTCAAACACGTAAGATCAATATTGATTCGTATTTTTATTTTTAAGGAATAGAATGTATAAGATAAATTATAATATTCTTTTTTTGGGTAAAATTAGGAGTAACGAAGTAGACATGAAAATTCTTTGTGCAAAAGTTGTACTACTTTTGTGTGAATCCTACGATAAAATGGTGCAATGGATTTGAGAATTGAGATAATCCAAAAAAGTCCTATTTATCAATTGGTGAAATTGGGTTGAAATATATATAAAAATAGTGTTTACTCTGTTCACGTTGGAGGAGTACATGTCTGATAAATAGTCATAGTTGTCCAAGAAAAAAAAGAATAGTATTAAGATATAAATACTATCGTAATCAAAGATCTCTTAATTTATATATAATTATGGTTGCGACTTCATAATGAAAGTTATGTTGGAGATGCTTTAGTCTCGCTTTTTAAAAAAGAAATTTGGGTATGAAAGTAGTATAAAAAATTTTACAATTCTAATTTTTTATGTCATTAGTTTGATATTATTGTTATATAATTATTTAATAAATAAAGATATAAATATATGCACAACAATTATTGTTATATCATTTTTTATTAAATTATTTAATAGAAAGTCCAAGTAATATATATGCAACAAAAATGTATTTAATAAAATTTATTATTATTAATTTTTTCTAAAAAAAGCTTAATCACGTAAAACGAGAAGGCGTGCACGTTAGCATGACGCCATCCATTCTTTTGTTAATTTGATGAAGTCTGCCTTTATTTTTGCAAAAATCTTTTACATTTGAGATAAACAGCGAAAACTCAAAAGGCTATGCCCAGTGATAGTTGGTGGAAACAGGGAGTCCTCTTAGTATATCACATAATAAAAAGTATTAGTAATTTTAAAAATCAATAAATTAAAAAAAAATAAGATCTATTCTTATTATATGAACTATAAGTTCAGAGGAATGAAAAAAAAAAAATAAGTAAAAAGATTTATTTGGTAATATCCACTGTAATTAGAAAAAAAGATCATATAGAAAACAAAGTATAATCACGCAACAGGAACATCATTGTCTTCTCTAGTCGTTACTCTCTAAAAGACACGTAACCCAAGTGAAGAAATCTATTCAAAGCAAACTATCAGTTATTTTTTCTCCTAAAATATTTAATTTATTTTTGCTGTCTTACCACATGATTTGGTCTTAGAATTATAATTAAATATCATGTTTTTCATGGCTCCTTTTTATAAAACGCAGAAGAGGGAAAAAAAAGCCAAACACTATTTTGTCCAAAAGGAAAATAAATGGCCCACAACCTTTAACATTTCTTCTCAAAGAGTCAAAGCTATCTTCATCCCTTCAGACATTCCACCATATCCACCCGACTTGAATAAATTTCAAGTTTTTCTCCAATCATAAACAAAACCCTTTTCTATTCCATGGCAGCCCTTACAATAGGCGATTTAAGGATCTACAGACACAACCCTTGTCTGATTACCTGTAAAATTTCAAGAAAGCCAGTCATATTTTGTTGCCAAAGTAGTGATCCCACAGATCCCTTCAATGCCCAGAAAGGAAACAAAGAAAAGATAGAAGAAAAGGGTATTTTCCGGCTGACTTTTGTTGGTATCAAGAAATTTGGGGACGGATTGAGAGAGAATATGAGCCCAAAGCAAAAGGGTGATTGGAAAGATGTAACTCTGATGAGTCTTTCTTTTGCAGTGTATGTGTATATGTCGCAGAAGATTGTTTGTGCTTACTGTGTGTGGATGTCCATGCCCAGGCAACCTTGGTAATTAAATATATTTATGCGCACCTATTCATGTCTAGCTCTCTCTTTTGAATCTTGTGCTACTAATAATCATAGGTTTTTTTCATGTAAATTTCTTGATTAACATGGCCAAAGATGAAGGTACAAATTTGTATTCTAAATTTCACTTTAGGTCACTGTATTGCAATCTTACTGACTAGAAATGCTTTGCTAGATATCAGGGAGCACGATTTACTCTGCTAAAAAATAAGGTTGCCTTCTAAGAAGATAAACAAAATATGATAACTGGGAATTTTTCCGACTGTGAGGCTGAAACTGATATCATAAATTCACATCATATAACGTATAAACCTTTAGTTCCGCATTACAATGGAATTTCTTTATTTTTAAACAATATGCATGTGGAGTTCTAAGAGTGAAGTACAACTTGGTTTCATTTTGTTGTTGGCATGAAAAATGCTACGCGCCCTTCCAAGCAGAACAAAACTTTCGTTGCCTTCTGGACACTACTCCGGAAAGATGAAGTAATCAAATTTATGGAAACTACTTTTCTCGGGCAATCTAGTTATGAGTTTTACTCGCATCGGAATCGATCCCAACAAAATGACATGAAAGTGACTTTGTGGCGGCAAGTGAGATGACACCTACTAAGATAAAAGAATTATAAATATATTACAGCAAAGCTCACCAAAGAAGAAACACGTTTCACATTGTGATTCAACAAAAGTGTGCCAATGGTCTCCATAAAATGGCGGAAGCAGACGTACAAAAATTCCTCTATTGGTTTTAATTATCATCCATCTTCAAACTCCGTGTGGCAAAAAAAAAATTAAAGAATCATAAAAGAATTTGATGAATACGCTGAACTTGTATTCCATCTTTTCAAAACAAAAAATATCTCCTCGGAGATTTACCCGCAACTAAACTCGCAAGAATGTAAGCAAACCAAAGTGAAACGTATCAGCTTCCAGCTGCTTTCAAAAAGTTATCATATGGACTTGAAGCCGGTAGAGGAAGGAAGTCGTGACGATACTGAAATTCAGCGGAGCAAGGCATAGCAACAACTGCAGAAGAAGGTGCCTGAAAGAAAGTGCCAAAATGAAGCACTATATTATGTGAAGTTATATAATTGCAATTGGTCCTGCAGTAAACTACACAGAAACGCATTTTGGAAAGTAAAACTTAACAAATGAATATAATATAGTTTTTTCTCCCATCAAGGAACAAACATAAAATATCTTACTCCAGAAAGAATGTTACGGGAGCCTATATTTGTTGTTCTTCATATTTATTTGATATGTTGCATGTAGATGATAACACATACCTCTTTTGACACCCAAAATCCATAAGAGAATAAGTCAATTTAAAATCACTACGTAGTTGGTTGTTATATATTAATTTAATTAAGTTAAAAGAAATATAATTAGAAATGAAATGCACCCAGACGGCATATTCCAGTTTGACTCTTTTGGACAATTACCACGACAGAGTACATGTACCACAATATAGACACATAAGCAGATGGCTAATATTGTGCACTGAGTGCTGACCTGACTGGTGAAGGTAGCTGAGATTTCTTGAAACAACTGAGCACTGGTGATATTGGACATTACTTGCTGCTTAGCAATTTGAAGAGATTCACACTGATTTGCCATATCCTTAAATGGCAGGTCGGAGGGTGTTGAGACTGAAAGCCGCACGACCTCTTTTGTGGTCTCTGATACCTGAACCAACATCAGCCATGTGATTTTTTAGTATTGCTGTCAACATGAGTGGGTTGCAACTACTTAAACATGATACATCCTTCTTGTCGTTATTGCCAAGTGCACAAAATAGAAAAAAAATGACCCAAAAAGTTGACTCTAACAGGCACGAGAAAATTAAAATATTCATCATCCCTTTCCCATTATGTTATTATAAAAGCAAGCGCACATTCTGCCACCCTTCATCAAGAATAGCATCGCAAGTGACGTAGTTTCTTTTCAAATAACATATCATAACATTAGACGTTCTGTTTCTTAGTAAAAGATAATATAACAACACAACTGCAATGGTTAAAGATTGAGAGGGATTTAATACCAACGCTCCAAAAGTTTATCTATCTTGAAATTTTCAGTTGCACAGTATGTAATCGACCTCCATTTTATTTGAAAACAATTCAAATTGCTTGAGTTAAAAACTTATGAATCAATAGTTAAAACAATTTTCAACTTGTTCACGGAGGGGAAATAATCTGATATGCATCACATCTCCTGTCATCATCCAACTATTTAGTTTAATGCAAAAGGCAGAAAACCTACATGGAATAGATAATACCACAGATTATCCAAAAACATCCTAAAACTGTAAACTATTTGTAGGCCAATTAGTTTTTCCAAGATTCTCACGCATTAGTTCTTTTGATGATAACAAAAATAGCTGAATAGCAATAAGAAACATATCTGTGATCTGGCTCTTTAAGCGCATGAAGTTTCTGGCTACAAGGCAAACCATTGAAACCAGAAGATATAACAAAACAGTGATATAAACATACCATATCTATAAATTGGTTGACACTTAGGAGGCCGGGACTTTCCAATGTCAAAGGGGAGAAAATATCCGTTTGGCTTTCGAACGAATCAGTTGGAAAGTCATCATTTACCAGTAATATTGGATTCTTGGCCTACAGACAGCACAAGCAAAGAGACGTAAGTTTTAAGGTTGAAAATGAATCAAGTATTTAGTTGGAATACCTCTGGAGAAGATTCTTTTAAACCAGATTGGTAGATTTGTCCAGGAGTTTCAACGACTAGCTGAGCTCCCAAAGGGCATACATCATCAGGAAGGAAATCCTTAAGCAATTTCTCCTTTATAATGGATGAGTCAGCCTAGAAAAAGATCACAAGAATTACACGTGGAATGACTAACTACTAGCAATGGTTCCACAAAAGAGAACAGGATGATCAGATGCCTACAATGGATAAATTCCGCAAATTTTCCACTACCATGGAAGCGAAAAATTTTGTGGATTGGTCCTCAGTAATTTCTATGTTCGCCAGTGACTTGATGGCATCATCATCATCTTCTTTTGATCCATAAACATTCCTCGTACGGTTTATTTCTGTGTTACCATCTGCCGCCTGCAACTTACAGTCATCGACCAACTGGAGAAAAGGATCAACCTGTTGAAATGGTATATTAAATAATGCGCACATTACACTTCAGATTCTGGGAAACCGCATTGCCAAATGAAGATGATCAAAAGCCTGCTACTTGAAACAGGTCATGGTTTAATGCCAGTTCACCTACCATTTTATCAGTCAATGCAGCCTTGGCAAATGCAACGAGAGGACGAAAATTGTAGGCTTCCGATAGAAAAAGGATCATTGAAGTAGCCAAGGTGAAAAGAGACCTACGGCGTGATGGTTGAAGTGGGCCTAGAAATGCAAGAAAAGCTATTCATATAATTGTTAAATTTTATAAACGAAGGTGGATCATTTTTCTACTACATAGAGGAAGTGAACTCAAAAATCTCAAATCAGTGTCATGCTGGACTTCAAAACTGTGGCAGCACAACCACCCAATTTCCTAAATAATCTTTCTCAACTCACTCATCCGTATATGTTTTTCAAAGATCATACTTATCTACTAAAAGACGATATATCACCGATTCCATATATCAAATAAAGAAAAAAAATCCAAATTAGCACTATTCCAACATGGTAGCTTCATAATTTCATTGCAAAGACATATTCAGGACTTTGTGCAGATCTCACATGTTAGGTAAGCCATATCATTTCTGATTGAGGTTGAACAGTTAAGAGGGGATATCGATCAACCGAAGGAACATGTATCTAGCATTGCGCCCGAAATATTTTCTACGACGCACCACCGTGGTTTCAATTTGTGAAATATGATACAATTAATTAACTTCCTTCAAATGCTCAACAAAATTCCAATTAGCAAGGAGAGAGAAATTTCTAATTTTTGCATATAAAAGCCCATCAGGTGAGATTTTCATCTTTGCAAGCACAAAGTTAATGGACCAAAAGGTATAACTCTCATTAAATCATCATTGTTGGTATAAATTTCAACACACAATAAAAAGATTCATAAAGCTGATATCTAATATGCTACCAATTAAATTCATTGATAGGAATCTACCTCCTTGAAGGGATATGCTCCTTAGGGAAAATGCAAGCTGAAAACTTCGAATGAGAATCTCATGACTAGACTTCTGAAAAAATGTGCGAAGAGATGGTCAATAAATTTCCATGAATCATTGGCAGTGGGGTTCGAATCTTTTTCCATGACTTATTCAGTTAAAAAGTATAGAGCAAAGAAACAAGGTGAACTTTTCATTGGAGCAAACAGGAGCATCCACGACAAAGGTGCAAGTAACTAGTAGGGTATCGGTTGAATAAAGTAGGAGTAGGTAAGAAGAAATAAGTTTTGACGCAGCATATATAAACAGTTGACTTTTTAATTTTATGAAGGAAAAAAGGGTTCATATGTCAAACCTTCAGCGCATAGGTCTCATTCTTCAGTATCTCTGAACTGCCTCTAATTTGTATATCTATTCCTAACGTGATTTTGTTGCCTTTTACTTTTTTTATTTTGACAAATTTGTGTAGCAGAGCATTACTGAACAAAAATGTTACGAAAATGAGGTGATGACCTCCAAATGAAAGGATGTGATCCAATCACACACTAACTTCCTTACTAATCAAATAACATACCACACAAATGTTCAACTTCTTTCCAAAAGCTATTCATAACATAATTTCTTCTACATCACAAATAGTATACTCCAAAGCTCTTGTTTTATAATTGTGTTTAATCTCATGTTATATATGTCTTATTTAAAATTTGAATGCATTATTGCGTCACATCATTACCTTGTTTTGTGAAAATAACACCACTAAGCTGTAAGTATGAGCAATTGCTTCATAGTTTGCAGGGGAGTTCAAGTGAGATTGTGCCTGCACCCAGATTGAAGAAAGCAAAAGGCTGATTTGTCTGGTTTTCAACTTCAGAGATATTCCTTTCTGCACAAAACATAATGTTATGAGTCTTATGACAGATGCCAACCAAACAGTTTTAATTATACTTTGAGGACGTTCAAAACAGAATGAAAGCAAAATACCGGTTCTGTATCCAAATTACCCATGGTTGGGGCAACTGATTGCCTTTTGACACTTATGTTTCGACTATAGCTGGATGTTAGACGTGCAAGCATGGATTGGTTTTTGATCTTTTGATCTGTATCTATCAAAATTCCATCCGCCGGTTCTAAAACAGTCTGTGAGGTACAGTGATCTTTTCTCATCTTCTCGAAGAGAGCTGCTGAAGAGGAAAAGGTGGAAACAGATCTAGATAGTGTCCTCTGTAAATCAACAGGTTTAACAGAACATTTGGAGGCAGTAAAAGGGCACACAGACGACGGAACAAGAACGACTGTAAATACACGATGTGCTCCAAGCCTTATTTCATGGTCTTGAGACACCATTGCTAGAAGTATTTGATGGAACAATGCCTCAGGGAAAGCCTATACCAATCAAAGATATATGTAACGAAGATGTCCAAAAGAAGATAAACAAAACACAAAATATATCATATTTTAAACATGTACCAAACATGCCTTGTTTTGGTATAATATATTGGGTAAGAAAGCAGCAATCTGAGCAGTACGGTAGACAGCACCAATTGTGTTTCTAGCCATTACTGTTATACTGGAAATGCTCTCCAACATCATTGACATTAAATCCAGAATGGGTCCAGCATCTCCAACCTATGATGTATTTGGTAACATTATCCAAAAACCTCTTAAAGTTAGAACATAACTACACTAGAGTCTACTGCAGGTATTAGGCATCACATGCACTGTAAAAAACGCTAAGCTTTAATTTGCAAATAGTTAGCTCCATGGTGGTTATATCCATCCGTAATGAATTGGAAATGAAAAGGTAACCTTGTGAGACATTTGAATGAGACACTCATTAACCACAGCATAAAGCTTCCTGTTCCAATTAATTACTTCTTCTCCAAGGTCCGAGTCATCAAGAGAGCAGTGGATACTTTTCCTCAAATGTCTCATCATATCACTAAATGCACCAATAATTGTCACAGATGGCTGTGCCTTAGTTTCTTGAGCCAGGGAGGTCGCAAGCTGAACAATATCTATCTGCATATCAGGTATTTTCAGAACATTCTTGTGATCAAGATGCTTGATTACGGTAGAGAGCAAGAAATGAGTGTTATAATCTGCATTCACAATTACCAGAGTAATTAAACATGCAAAAAAATCCCAACAATAAAAGAAGGCTGATTTGACCTCAGTCCATCAGTCATATTTACCATACTAGAGAAGGGAAAAACCTGATTTCTCCATTATCGATTGCATGTCCAGCAATACTGAAAGAGCAAGCCCATGAGCAGGAGACCAGAAATTGCCTTGATCAAAGTAGCGGAATAGTGCCTCTAGAACACGCCGTACAGTTGTAGCCTCTCTGGCCAACTTCGCCATGTTATGCAAGCAGACCCTCGACCAGAATTTAGGATTTCTGCTATCTGCTCTGTTTACAATAAAGGAATTGTTCATGGTAACAAGAAGATTGAAGCAGTTGGCAGACAAAAGAATTCATTACAAACACCTTGGAAAGAGGAATTACGAGGTATAGTAGTCTTTTTCATTGACAATCCTCCTCCAAGAAATAGCTCTTTTCATGATATCTGATGAAGGCAACATTTGGTTTTCAACATTAAGCACCTGGTGAACCATTCTGTTCTGCATATTCTGGCTGCCATTAGTCAAATTATTGGACTCCTCAGAAGGGAATTGACAATTTTCCAGGACAGCAGACACAACCTGATCTTTTGAAAATAAGAGTAATAATTGAGTGTAAAAGTAGCCAAAGAAACCTTCAAATGGAAAGAAAATCATCTTAAAGAAATTGGAACTCGAGTATGAGTGCCTACAATTTCAAATGAGTTACAAACTCTAAAATATCAAGTAAATGTAAGTACTGTTAGCACTAAAATAGGGTTCACTAATCCATGATGCTGCTGCATATAGCTCATCTTAGTAACACTTGTAACGTCTTGGAGAGCAAAAGCAACAAATAGAAAATGAATGATATCTAATGATCAGGATGAGTTAAAGATGTGGTAGTTGATTCACAAAATTGCATGACACAAAGTCATACTATATTTCCCAATTGCTGCAATAATCCACTATAACATATAAAGATGAAAATGCCAAGCTACTACAAAAGGTATCCAACTTTGAACTTTCAAGAGAGTGCCAAAACCATCAGCAATATATAAACTATCAAAAAATACTCACATTGTCAAAGTCGGTTGAGATATAACAAAATTCACCCATGAACCAAATCTGTCAATTGAAAGATTATGGAGAATTTGTCAGAGAATGATGCAACCGAACTATCTTTAGTAGAAAGAAGTACAGCAAAAAAAAGGAAAGAAAGAAAATTGAGGATTTCTATCCATTCAATCATATACAGAGAAGAAAAATATAATGTCCCGAGAATCAGAAATTGCCATTAGTTTCATCAACTGCAAGTTACTAAAGTTTTCAATTATCTATGAAACAATATGGAACTAGGCAAGTAACATTCCATATACAATAAAATCTCATGAGGACAATTATTGAAGGTGTGCACCTAGCGTTCTTGAGCCAACATCTAGGCTCAGCACTTCAATTAAGCACAGGTTCGTTAGAACATGAGTTTAACTAAAAAGGAAATGTTTCAAATTGTGTTAAAAAGTGTGGCATTTAGAAAAGTATACAAACCTCAAGACCCTCATAGTACATGATGACACCACCTATTTTCAACCACAAATGAACCTCTTGTACCAGCTCAGTGAGCCTTCTCTCGTACTAGCTCTCTAGCCTCTGATCTAAAGAATTTGTTTTATATTTATCATAATTTTCCTAAGAACATATTGACTGGACATGATGAATAATTACGTGAAATCTTAGAACATCACGTGTTAACACCTTTAGCCTTGAGCTTTGGTTAGATGATATCCGTGCGCCTTTAACCTTTAATAACTCTGCTCTGTAGCATATCACAGAGCCAAAAAAAAATGTTATACCTCAAAACTTTACCAGGATGTGTTTTATGAGGGATGGCATGTTTTCTTGTATTGGACAGAATTGGAAAGGAACAATAAAAAAAAGTAGAGAATTTGCCTGCGAGATTGTAAGATATCCAGAACAGAGAACTAGATGGTGGTAAGAAAATGAATGTATGTGACAGAGCAATAGTCAGAAGTGAAGTGAAAGATAAAATGAATCAGAACAGTCAACGTTTCAGCCTTGGGAGTTCTATCATTGCAGAGTTGGCACAAGAGGTGGTAAACCTTAAACCCGAAAGAGAAGAGGCAATATCTACTCAAGTAAAATTCAAGTATTACAAATCTGTAGGCATGGGATAGAGAAGCTAGGAAACTTCTTTATATGTTTCTTGAAGGACAAGAAAACAATACACTCCAAACTGTTGATTGTGGACTGACAGACTAAATAACAGACTGAAGATAAATAGCCAGATACTGTCAACAAGTGAAAAGAAATTTGATTGCTTTGAAGAAGTAGTACACAACGATTGTTTCATGAAACAGTGTAGAAGGTGGTTTCAAGGCACAGAGGTAAGTGCGGTCGGTGATGCCATAATCGTGTGTATTTAAAAAGGCTGCCTAGCTTACAAATTCCCATTCAAGGCCTATTTGTGATTTTTTGTAAGTCCACCCCTTATTTCTATTGGCTGTACCCAAGAATAATCATCTGTTTGCAGGGGTAACGAAATAGGGGAAGTAGTAATATGACAGCCAATATCATTTTACTCTGATCTAATGAATGATGACCTTACTACCACAAATGTCCGCAAAGTGATATCGAGATATGCATGCACTTTTGGACTTCTCCATTTCCCCTTTCAGTGGCCACAGAACATATCCCTATTTCTATATTCAATTTCCTATTCAAAATTCGAATTCGAAAAGTAAATAATGAAACTGACACCAATTCTTTACCTTTACTTTCGATCAAGATTATAAAGGCGTATAAATCTCACTTTTCAATTTCAGAGATCGAAAAATTTATTCACGGGAATAGAATCTTGTGAAATATTACTGCTCAAAGTGCAGCTTCAAGCAGTCAAGGGAAGGGGAAAGATCCCGTGAATTTTACATACTGTAACTTTTTTATAGAAAAAGTATTTCTTTGCTGCTTGAAATATAAAAAATATACAAGTGATGGAGCTTACAATAGAAGAGAGTGCTTGGAGCCCAGCACAATGTAGTCGCAGCATGCTTTCATCATTACCCATCTCTTGAGCCAGAAGACAGACTTTTGGAATCAAACCCTCCAAGTTGAACATATAGGTACCATCCCTCTAAAACAATAAAACGTAATCTCATAAGCCTAGAGAGCAACGTTGAGAATTTACCATAAAGAATTAAAGATCGGGTAGTTTCAAGGAAACCAAGGAATGGACAAATTTGATGGAAATTTTTTCTTTTGTTGTTCGGTTTCCTCATCAAGGACTTAATAACAAAAACTCAATCAAGTCCTTGCTACCAACTACATTTTGTCGTTAACTTGTATTTTCACTCACTTCTTTTCTTTCTTTTTTTTTTTTGTCATTTCCCAAAGTATAAGGTAGGGAAAAAGGAACAACACCTGGTTATTTACAAAGTCAAAAAGTGCCTGGCAACCATTAATTCTCATCTCATCATGCCTCGTTTGATCCAGTAAGATGTGTATTATACTGAGAAAGCTACCGGCAAACAATGGCCTGCCAGGTAATATTCATTGATATACAATGAATCAAAATCATAACATCATGAGAAAAACTTGCTGTATAACAACTTAAAGGATTATTTGCTATGATCATAAATACCAGAAGATAACTGAATCTAATGAGATCAGGAATATTCGCCTAGACTGTTTGTTGTTAATTTCATAAGATTTAAATAACCTAGCTGTTTTGTCTAGTTAGGTGGTAACTCACTTTAATAAACCTAAAGTCACTTTAATATTCTTCCACCCATGATCTCAATCTAGAAAACTCCTTTGTAATAACTATCATGATTTAACATTGTTTCTTGCGCCCTTACTAGCTGCAAAAGACTAGCATGTCCTCAAGCGTGGATACAGAATTTCTCAATTCTCTGAGCTATGAAAATAAATATGCTGGGAAAAGAATACAGTAATGTTGAAACTTTTGATGCAAGTTTGTGTCAAATTTTATATTAAAAAGACCTTCCTAGCATTTAAGGTAATGCAGAGACAAAAATACAAAAACTACGAGCACCTTGCAGTATCACATAATTAGAATCTGCTTTGTGATATGTATGCACATGTAACTCCATTATTGAGGTACAATAGGTGCAAATATCAATGCGACAAATGCAAAGGAAAATTCAGACCACTGGGTGGGAAAACCTTTAACTAAAGAAAAAGATAAAGGAACTCACATTTGCTGCTTGCAAGACATCAGCAGCTTTCGATATACAAAAACGACAACTTTTACAGACTTGAGGTTTTCATTTCTCAGTTCCCGATAACACCTTTGCTCAAGAAACGTTGTAATCTGATCACAAAATCATAAGTTTTCACTGTCTGTTTTTCAGAAAGTCTGCTCCAACTAAATAAAAATGTGATCAAACCAGCAAATGATAATAAATTTATAACTTCAAAGTACTTCAAATCCAAGGTGCTCTGGGTTGAATAGGAACCACAACATGATACAGGTGATTTAGATAGCTATGCAGATACAAACGCGCACAAAAATGTCTGTACTTCGAACCTTGAATTTAATTATTCTGGTGAGGCATGACCAATAAGACATTAATTTGAAAAACAGTGTGTCAGCATTATATTGATTAATCCGTGTTTCAAAGATCAGCAGGCATTTCAAACCATGCTGCACTCTTAGATCATGATTTGCAACAAAGAAGATATGGATTGAGAACTGAGCACCTTCGGATATCAGATAATATCCTCCAAAATTCAGTAAAATTTGGAGTTTAGGGTAGCACTTCTCTGCCCTGGATAAGTTGATTTCTAAACAGCATATAGCATGGTTTATATTTTCCAAATGAGTATTTAGGAACAATTTACCAATAAAAAGTAAGAAAGAAATGAAACCACACCTACTTCAAGTTATTCAGGGAAGACAAAATTGTCTGTAACTACGACATGAGGAAAAAAAATTGCCTAGGAGAAGACCATCAATCAACAGTTACACATCATCTCCAAAGATGGATAGAATTATGGCATATATCCTTTAGCAAAGTAGAATGAAAATCCCAAATGAAGAAGTTTAAAATAAAAAATTCCTAATTAAAGACGGCTGAGTAAATTATAAAAATAATCCCAAATTTAGAGGACAATGAAAACGCACGCTCTAGTGAAATATAATACGATGAGTTCGTGCATCCAACATTAATCTAGTAGTGCAATAAATGCCAAGAATTTAACGAAAATAAAAGGGTAATAACTATTCCCTGAAATGCAAGAACAAGGATATAAGTGTGTCTAAAAGAACCAAAGTCGCAAAAAGGAAACACAGACAACCAAGAAACAATTTGCAGATGTATGACGTATATTAATAAACACAGTTCTGAATGCATACATAGTTCAACGAAAATCCTATTTTTCTCATGAGGGGTAAAGGTAAGGGATTGCCATGACACACAATGTTGACAAGTCATGAACTCTAGTACACTGGGAAGTGGCAACCAACCAGCAGTACTCTGAGAATATGATAAAAGCAACCTAACCTTGGGCACACGTAAGGGATTTTTGGAAGCATATTCACACAATTTACTTATTTTACGGTCATTAGGTTCTTCCTCCTGTAAGAAATAAGAGCAACTTAGTTAGATGATAGATAGATTAAAAATCGGCATGCTCAATCTCAACAGCATTAGTCCTCACATGCTAACGCCAAGTTCGTGCATGAATACCACAACGAATATTGTCCCTCAAGGAAATGTAACAAAGTTCAAATTAAGATCATCTCTGTCTCAATCTGGTGTCCGGTCAATGGTCCTAGTATGTCTCTCTTTCTTTAAAAAACATTTCAATTCAAGGATCTATATAAGATATATTTGAACATCAAGCGACGTAGATATTGTAATTCCAAATTTAGACACATGAAAATTTGTGAGAACTAGTCCAGTGTGAAATTATACATACATTTAAAATCGATAAAGAACAAAAATTGACAACGTAGTCTTAACAAATTGCAGAAAAAAGTTAATTTCCTTTGATGACGCTAACATGCCAGGTCATTTGAATAAATTCAATGATAATTAACTTAAAGTTTTCACCCTTTCTCAAAGGAAACTTTATCAGTAACAAAATCAAAAACATCAAACAAAATAGAACTTACCATATTCCGCGGGAAAATTTCTGCCAACAGTTTCTTATAACGCTTAACAGGATGCCGCGATCTCGGCCTCATTGCAGGGCAACAAGTACATAGGCTGTCACAAACGGGCATAACTCGCTTCGACATGACGCCCATTTTTATTTTCTAGGTCCTTTGAAATCCACCAAAGATTAAAAAATTATTTCTTTCCAAAAATTAGGGGAACCCTCAATCGAGTAGAATGGAATGATCAAGAAAAATGATCGGAAAAGGGAATGTAGATCTGCGAAACGGGACCGGGAATCGAGATGGGATTTGTGTAGAATGCATAAACTTGATCATGGATTGAATTGAGGGAAGAAAAAAGGGGGAGGAAACAGATGAACAGGAGAGGAAAATGTCGGAGATTTTTGTTTTTCAACGGCCTCCGACTTGTTCGAATGATTGCTGATGTTTCCTGTTTCCCATTTCATGAACACTGCATGGTTGCCCAACACTTATACAAGGTAGGTTCGCTGTGGCCCTTCTATTATTTTTAATTTATTTTAATAATATCCTATTATTATCTTGGGACCCGGTCACCACAACCTTTGATTTTCCAATTTAATACATGTCAATTCTGTAGTCTTTAAATGTTTTTAGATTGCATGGATTTGATTTGTTAGAGGGAGAGATTTCAAATGGGATGTCCATTTGTATTTACACGAGTCCTTAACATGAAAATCCATTCAAATAAATTATACTTTTTAGACTATTATATATTGTTAGTGAGTTTGAAAAAATGTTTTATGAAGTTGGAAGAAATTAATGTGTAATATTCTCATTTAAAATTAAAGTAAAAGACGACTCTACTCTAGTTTTTTTCAGTTTAGCCATCTCCAATAAATGTAATAAAACAACTACCTTTCAGCCGACACCATCACAAAACCTCATCTAGCTCCAAATGAGGTGGGTCGGCCACTCTATGTTCTAGCTACATATTTCTATCCAAATTGACCCACAAAACGAAATAGAAAAACCCAAACAGACCCATATAATCTTTAAGAGATTCCAATGATAAACAAATATCTATTTTAAAATAATACTTCTGCGCTTAGCAGCGTGGGAAGGAGCTGCCTCCTGCATTTATCCTCGTAAGCTGAGAGCAAAACGCTTCCGCCTTCTTATCTTCTCCGTGTGCTGTGCTCAATTTCACGTTTTCCATGAAAAGATTTCTGCATGGAAACGATTCGCTGCAGTTGAAATTTATGGCCACCTTTGTAGCACTTGTGCCTCGTATATTTCTGTACATTATGTTCTCCACTTGCACTGCTGAATTCTGCATTCATTATTTCAATTTTTATCATTTCGGCAACTTTATAGGCCTACAAATTTCACATGCTACATATATATATATAGAGGAATGTCGAATTCCCGACAGGTGGGGAGGGATGATGGGGAGGATAACAAATTCATATATATGTATATATGTGTTACGTACCTGCTTGACACATTTTTCATTTTTGTCACAGTAGTTTTGATTTATGATTATGGGATTGGAAACATTCTGCATGAGGATGTCTTCAAACTCGATGTTTCTTGCACTCCCACTCCCACCCTGTAAAATTTCACACACTTGATGGATTAGTAAATATAAATTTTTAGATGTATCTTTGTGTGTATATATATATATTGGCAGGATAGAATGTGGTATGGATTAATTACCTGCCAAGTTTTTATCCTGACTCCATTAGTTGCTCCTGTAATCTTGACACCCTTTACCAAAATATTTGAAACATGGTTTTCCACGTTATTTTCACCTAAGCTTCCAATGCTGAGAATCGAAAAAAATTATTTAGATCCTTATATGAACATTTGATTGATAATATATATATATATATATCCAGCAGAATTAAAATTCCAAATCACCTGATTCCATGGCCTGGGCCACACATTATGTTCCGCACTTGAACGTTGCTTGTTCCATTCACTATTGAAATACAATCATCACCTATACATTGCAAAAGTATTAGAAGATAGCATAACCAAAGTCATACAAAGAAGTCATGCGATATCATCAAAAGATAATAGAGTCATACCAGTTTTGATTATAGAGTCGAGAATATTGATATTCTGTGTTTTGGTTATGTGAATTCCATCAGTGTTAGGACTATCTCCTGGTGCCGTAATACTGATTTTCGAAGCCTCGACGTCCCGACAGCCCTCGAAAACCACATGCATTTGTTGCGCGTTTCGTAGATTTAAATTCGTCATCTTTAGATTCACACAGTTTTTGAATGTCATAGCCTGTTTGCCAAAAAAAATGTAAGTCAATTATTGAAGTAATATTCGATCTTTAATATTTATATGGAATTTGATGGATGAGAACGGAGACGTACCGTTGGTGCACCCTGCGATTGGCAAGGCTTCAAATGGGAAAACAAGATGAGGAAAATGTCAGCACATATCATCATGAAACAAAGTATCATATATAACTTAATTTTGTGAAGTAAAAAATTGTATAATTCATGAATCAGTTAAAATAATAAATTTAAACATATATATACCTTAGATTTTTTTATTTTGCAAGAATTTTTCCACCATATTGCACCATTGCCATCTACAGTACCACCCCCAGAAATACTCATATCCGCAACATCTTCGAACTTCATCCACAGTCTCTTAGGGGTGTCATACATTTCCGATGTAGCCTTAATTGTACCTTGGATCTAAATAAAATAATTGGATCATCAATTACTGTAATGCACCAAAAATCCAATATTATAACATATATATATATATATATATATATATATATATTAGAGTTAGGTGAGTAAGGTGATTGACTACATTAGCCGGCTCTCCCTAATATCAAGTATAATGTTAATTATCTTCTTGTTTTTGTTGTGAAGTGATATGTTTATTATGTAATGCATGCATGAAGTAAGCGCCGGCCAGATAAATCCAGGCACTGGTTTTTCTGGGATAAAAAAACCTTATATAATCTAAATTGTTTGAAATTGTCATATACAATGTGTTAATATAGTTGATGAATCGCGCCCGTATGTAATCTTTTAAATGATATTAATTCGTATGACATAAGGACGTGTACGTAACTCACCTCCATAGAAACAGAACTCTTACAAGGGCCTGAAAGATCAACATGTTTAATGTAATAAGTTTTGCCTCTTGGAACCACGATCGTCGACGGACTCGTCGAGTTACAGGCCTTGTTCCAAGCGCTTCTGAATGCCTATACATAAAGGAAACATGCATAAGTTTATCAGAAACAAAATACAGCTGATGTTGGTGAAGAAAGATTATCAGAAACTTATAAATACAGCTGATATTGGTGAAGAACTGCTGGAATCGTAACTACTATATATCTAACAGTTTTCAGAAAATATACGATATTACATAAATAGAGTCAGTTAGAGTTTAAGTTGATAACAGGCATGCTTCAATTACGATGAGCTCCAAACCTGGGCGTTGTCTGTTTTTCCGTCGGCTTTGGCTCCGAAATCGTCGACATTGATCACCACCTGGCCCTGTGATATAAGTCGATGGCTGTGATCTTTGGAGTTTTTCCGATGCTTATGGGCTTTTCTTCCATGACAAGAGGATGAACACAGTACTATTGTCAAAAGTGTGACAAATAAGATTCTGAGCATCATTGTTTGATACAGAAAAAAACAAGATTTTTTTTTGTACTTTGGTCGAAGATATTAGTGGCAGATAAGAAGAAATACTATGTACTTATCTATCTTTAAGAGCAAAGGTAGAGTTTATATACACAAAAATAGCAGCAAAATGAATGCTTAAATACGTGAAGATTTAAGGAAACGGTGATGATTGAATCCCCATTGGTGTGCTGTGTTGACTCTACGGGTAGATTTCAACCGAGGAAATTGAGTAATAGTTAGTTACTCTTACAATAACCATTATATATGCTTGTTCACCAATATTTTAAATTTATGAACTCTCTAACTTTTTTTTACTATTTTTTTAGGAGGACATGAATGCTTCAGAAATTGTGTTTGGGAATTTTCTATCCTCATAATGCTTTAAGTCACATTTTAACTTTGGGACTACGGAAAGTACATATTGAAAATACATGATATCAAGTTCCATTAGAATGTGTAGGACTCACCTTATCCAACAGTGTTAGAATATGGGAAACTAATGTAGGTTTGAGCATACACTAAACCCGTTGTATTGTTGCCATATATGCCTTATGTGGCTGACGACACCATTGAATTAATCCGAGTTAATTATTTAGTCAGTTAATGCATAATTGGTTGTGGATATTTTTTAATTTGACGAATTTTTAAATATAATTTATGTGATAGTGAAAAAATGCACACCGAATTTGGGGTGGAAAATCATTAAAAAACACACACACAACTATGTCTGTATGTATGTAAGAAGTTAGTAAAATAACATGGAAAAGTTAGAAGTTAGGGGACAAAGATTATTGGGAAAAAAATATATATTATATATGCACTGATCAAGAATTTCAGTTATTTAATCTATAACTTTTGACTTAGTTTGTCTCAGAAAGTTCTAATATGACGAAAGTCAATTCTCTCCCATTAATTTGTTACCTCGTGATTTCAAAACGTTTATGGACCAAGTTTTCGATTTCCTTCCGTCAACAACTCTTTTCACGTTAAAACCAACCGAGCTTCATCTCTTGGAATTGGCCAAACCATATAATATAGATTCTGTCATGTAACACATTATTAAATAGATATATGTTATAATAAATATAATTTTGTGTTTGACATAATATGTCAACGTGGTTGAGTGGGTTGGGGGAAATTAGCTATGTTACTGGTAATCGGCTATTTGACCACGTCAAGAAACGGCGTATGGTGAATTTGTGGCAAGCGAATGGAATGTCTGCGGCGTTTCAACAAAGGCAAACCTAAATAGGGGAGTCGTCCACTTAAATTTTTTTTGACAAAAGATATATACATGACCTCTTATAATGAATTATGTGATTGTTTATTGTTGTAGTAATATGTTTAATTATGTACTAGTAAATTTATTGAGTTTGCCTTGGTTTCCCGAAATCCTAAATGATCATCATATATAAATAAAATGGCGAATAAATACCTTGAATATATAATATTTTGCACCTACTTATTTGGTTTGTCCTGATTTTTGTTTTCTCATGTTGACATTCCTAGTTTTATCTGATTATTAGAATCTCCTCAACCAACCCTGTTTGAGATCTTAAAGTAATTTTTTCAAAAAAAAAAAAACTAATAGCGTATCAAAGCCCTTAGAAACTTGAAAATGTATTTTATTTATCGGTTTATGTTCATGAAACAATTTTTTGCTGATAAATTGTATTTCAACCGACATTCTTGCCAGTATAAATTAATCCGCAACATTATTGGCCATTGACTTATTTACTCGTATCAACATCATCTTATTTGAAAAAAAAAATGAAATCACTAACCCTGAAATCAAATTAATACCTCCGTCCAAATTATATGAGTTTATACCATATTGAGCAATGCATTTGCTACGATTTTAATAGCATACCGTATTAATCTGAGTTTTGAGAACTATACAATTTACTTTTCCAATTATTTTTGGACTATAACAAATCAGGGACTAATTGACTAGTCGTGGTTCGGACAAATAGCAATTTGATCTGACATTTTGCTGATAACCCGCGGTCTATGTTTATAATTGCCTTGTCCTTTTCCACGTTCTTTGAGTTATGTGTCATTCCATTAACTCAAACCTTTTATTTTAAGAATAATAATAATAATAAAAAAATCGTGGGCTGATTATTAAATACTTGCTACTAAATTGTCGTCGAGTGTGGGCTGATTGAATTTCATATGATGAATCTAAAACTTTGGATCCAGTGTATGTCGACACCTGATGAAGATGGGAACGAAGGCAAATCCACAACAGATGAAGACGAATATCGCAAAAGTCTGAGGCTCAAAAATGTATGACCAGTGGAAACTAAGTCCAATGATTCTTGTGCAGCTTCCGGATTCATTTTCTACATATATACAGCATTTGCAATTTGGGAAACGGATTAATATGGAAAACGTGTAGACTTGGTTAGGAGTTGGGAGAATGAAACTTAAGGTAGAAGTATTCTCATAATTATCTACAATGACGGAGGCAGCACACATATTACAAGAATTCTAAAGACTAAGAATAAAGAGAAATGAGAGATGCAATGCAATAGAAGACATTAAGTATCACCTCAAAATATAGGACTTCTAATGACTATCACCCAATTTATGTAGCACGGCGTTAGGAACACAGAAGCTTTATTGGCAAACTTCTTTTTTTCTTCAAGAACAAGGGGGAAAAGCTTTTGCTAAAAAATGTGTAGGATAAGCTCTTTTTTATGGCACTAAATAATCCTTGAAACCAATTCGAAGTCTTAGTGTTCTGCTTCAATGTCTTTTTAAAATAAAATTTAAACATAAGACCTTTTTGCTATCGAATCCATACGATTGCTTCTCTCTTTTGAAAAAAGACAGACACTGCCTAATATAGAACTTTTTACAGTCAAGTGCCTTCATATCAATACTGGGCCAAAGTTTGGACATTTTCAAAAGTCCTCAACAAGGTTGCACCAGATCCAAATTCGAAGGCATGTCAATTATTACCTTAAGTTTACCAAAACATGCTTGACGCGCGATCCACCTTGCCTTTTAATGAAGTTATAGACCTGCCAGTAGCATAATCACATGGTCACGAAAGATATAATATTGGCATCAGAAAATGATTCAGTATATTGCCACTCATCATCACCTTTAAGCAAGATTCAACTATAGTTCAAAACTTCTTATCCTATTCTAGTTTTCATCATGAAATAGTAGTGTCAACAAAGTGATGTCGATCTTGATCTCATCAATAACCTATTCTGCAAATTCCAAGCACAAGCAACTACAGATTGAAAATTAACTAGGAAAACAATTACACTAATGAAGAGCACGAAAAACCTATAGTAAAAAGCAATCGCAATTTCGATAGAAATAAAACCCCAGAACTATCAATTTCAAAATTCACATCGACGAAAAGAAATCAACCACACTAATTAATCAAGAGCATGCAGCAATCAGCCATATCCCTCAGAAGTGCCTATTATCCACCTTTGCATATAATAAGGCCCCTCCACCTCCTGCAATAAGCAAGAGGGAGCTCCAGATATGCATCGTTTCAGATTACTAAATGATTCATCAACGGGAAGGGCTAATTTTTAAAAACAAATTCAAGAGCTGGAGAAGGAAGCATACATTTAACTGACAATACAAGTGCAACAAAGCTAATACAGACAGAAATGAGCGAGCACGACCAGCTTAGATCTCAATGTCCTGTTTCAATTTTGTGTAAATCACAAACTCCGAAGGAAGATTAGTTAGTGTTTACACGCGCAAACGAAACTTTGTGAAAGCATCAGATATGTAATAGACTAATTCTAAATGACATTGGCGGATAAACCGAAAAGTTAACATGAACACATACAGGCGTGGTACCATTTGAAACATTCAGGATAGAGAGAACCTTGCCATGGCAGCGGCAGTGGGTGGCCGGCGGCGGCTCGGAGAGTGAAAAAGAATAAATTTCAGGGCTTTTCCCGGAAATAGTTGCTACTTGATTAGATTTTAGACCCTATGTTTCAAATGTTATTTACATTTGACCCGGACGAGTTTTTTGCTTCAAATTTCCGAAACTTTCGTTTGATCACCAGAACTAAATTTATTTTTAGAAAAATTGGAAACTCTATACATCTTGTAATTTTGTTAAAAAAAAAAATTGCATAGGAAAAAAAAATAAAAAACGCCGTATATATAAATTACCCATATCATGTAATTATCATAGATTGAATAATATAAAAAGAACAAAAGGACACGATATTTTTTGGAACCCAGCCTACACTGGCTCCCGCTTGCCTCTAATTTTTTTTTAAGAAAAAATTACGATTGAGGTGGCCCCGCCTGTTTTATGCATCTTATTATTTTACTAAATTTTAGGATGTCTGATCCGACATTTATTTAGTTCAAATCACACATCATATCACATCAAAGGATTAATTCAAGATTAAATAACTACTATTAAATTGCTCATTTCAAATTTAAAAATTTTCAATGTCCAAACTTAATTCTAATAAATTATTAACATTAAACTAAAAAATAAAATGGTATAAGCATTCATTGTACAATGGGGTACTAGTAAATATGAAAAATTTGAGCAGCTGAGATTTCAAAATTTTGACTCAATCTACCTACGGTCCCAAGGTCAGATAATTCCAACATGAAGCAATCATAAGGCTAACCTTTAAAAAAAAAAGGAAAATACTTTAAAGCTCGGGATCTCCGGCTTTGAAGGTTACGTTGGAAGTTTTTACATAACAATGACCGATACCAAAACGGACAACCTGTTTGAGTCGATATTTTTGGACACATAAAATTCGAATTTCAGAAGTAACCAAACCGATTATTGAATTTAATAGGTTCAATCAGTTATTCGAATTTCTTTCCATGCAATGCCTTGGGTTTTACCTTCATGGTCACTGCATCAGTTTCTTTGACGAACAGCTAGTCTCTTGCATAATATTTCACCAAAAGTTTGAATAGGAATAAATAATTGATAACTGGTTTTTTTTTAATCGATGATCGAACTAAAATCAACTCAAAATAGAGAGGCATCATGGCTCAGGTTCACAAGTTTAACCAGGGTCCGGTGCGGTTCGATTTTAAAAATAATGGGCAGAATAACAGGCTTCCAAACCACCAAAGCCATGGAAACAAGTAGCCTCCTTGGATCAATAACTATTTTGAACATTCATGAACACCTTAGGACAATTAGGTGTTTTTTAAGCTAACGCGTTTTAAGAATATTACATACTTTACAACAGTAAAACTAACCGCAGGGTGCGAGGCGCTATCAAGGAAACATTCCCTCGAGAAACTCGTTAAAGTTATCCGCATCGTCCATCATCTTTGCAGTGGATGAACCAGAACCCTTGTTTCCTAAAAGAAGATGATAAAATATGGAATATATTTCAACAAGAGCAAATCTTCAAGGTAAACATAAGATGATAGGGAAAGCAATACTACTCCTCGAGCTTGTTACCATGGCAGTCAGTGGCAAAGCCAAGTAGATAGGCTCAACTTGAAAAATATTATTGATTTTTATGTTTCCTCTGTTTAGTTTACAACTAGTTCTAATAAATTAAGTCGTTTGCTCATTGTTGCAACTCAAGCTTTCACATATCAAGAAAGCAAGCCCTTCAACAAGTTTTCGGAACCCGAATTCATTTGATAGTATCCTACTGCATCTAATCTCATTTCATAGTTCTGTTTCAAAGTAAAAGGGACAGCTTCAGATGATGGGTGAGCTGCTCACACCCACTCCAAAGCAAAAATGTTCCAAATATTTCATAGTTCAGCCTTCCTTGAATTTCTTAGGCCTGCTCTTACCTAATGCCCTTTATTGTCATTTTAGGAAAACTACAAAAGGTGATTGGTTCATGAGTCTGTTACTGTATACTAGCAAAAAAATTAATAACCGAAAAGAAAAGATTCTTAAAGAATCTTCAAACAATGGAGAGCATACCTTTTTTACTATCTTTGACTCTTCCATGGTCAATCTCTGTATCTTCATCACTTTCAGACCTGTCCCTGAAAAGACGAAATAATTAGCTCCAAGGCAGCACCGATTGTGTTTCAAATCTGGTCTCTTGTTTAACGAAATATCAATGAACAAAAAATACTTCCAGCTTTGTGCACACCTTTTCTTACGCTGAATGTCATTTTCTTTTTGTTTCAATCGTTCTTTCTCTTTCAGCTTTTTGTACAGAAGCTTCTCCGCGCATCTATTTTAGAACAGTCAGCTTCAGATAGAAGTATGGTGGATCTAACATGATAAAATTTACCAACAAGCAAATTATATAACTATATCAAATGCAATCACTGAAACAGCTAATAACTCAGATCATGTTTAGAATAATTGATTATACAACTCTTAACCCCTCTAGACATGCACTTTCACAGCCAAATATTTCAGAGAGAGAAAAAAAATGTGAAGCTTGAACACAAAATTATAATCAACGTAGTTCAAGAGCTCGAAATGTGCATCACATAACCATT
This sequence comes from Dorcoceras hygrometricum, assembly GCA_001598015.1. Lineage (NCBI taxonomy): Eukaryota > Viridiplantae > Streptophyta > Magnoliopsida > Lamiales > Gesneriaceae > Dorcoceras > Dorcoceras hygrometricum. Next base: position 242,074 of record KQ995303.1, read on the forward strand.
TACTCATAAATCTACACATAATCTGCCTCGTAGTAATCCACACCTGCAACGTGCAGAAAAGAAATTTATACACCCAAACAAAACATCTGTCTGTATGACCTTTATCCCTGTCATTCACTCTCCCCGTCTCCCGTGTTCAAATAATTACCATTTCATTGTCAAAACAGTTTTTCCCCAAAATCAACTGTGTATTTATATTAGACCAAATAGTAAGGAATTTATAATACTTGAAATGATTAATAATTGGTCAGAAAACTAGAGACGCAAAGATATCTTTTATTTTCTATTAATTTTTTAGAAACCAGCCGCAATACAAATGAAAATCAGATGAGGAATGCTATTCAGCAGTCAGCAGGTCAATTATGAATGACTTTGAATTGTGTCTTCGTTTTTATGGATTTTTTGAATTCACAAGTCAATGAAATTGGCATGACAGGACGAAACTAAAACATTACATCCCTACTGAATAGTAGTAACATCCCCGGATACTACAAAAGAATTGAGATGGGACAAAAATATACTAGGTAAATATGTAAAACGACAATCAGGAGGGATATCTCCAGTCACCTCTCACAGGCTACTAATTTTACCAAGGCCTGTTTGTTTTCTCCGGCTTCAATATAAGAAAAGTTCACCTGCATATTATAGAAAGTTACAAAAAAAAGAATAATCAAAAAGAGATCCAAAAATAATAATGAATTGCATACCCATAAACATAATATATATGTCTATATCCTCATTCAAATAGAATTCATCAAGCACCGACAACAGTAAGCAACGGAATATAATTAAAGTATTTGAAGTACATAACAAACAGCTTTGCTACAAAGAGAAATAATTTGAGTGATAGATCTTGCAAATCAGGAGACTCATATACACTATGGCTGGAAGCAGGATTTCTCAATTGCAAAGAAACATTATCAACTCTTCCCCTTCCTAATTTTCTTCTTCAGTATTTACGAATTCATTAATTTATATCAAGATGCTAGAACTTTCATCATTTTCCTGTCATTTCAAATTGGAAGCAAGCTCTTGCCAATGTGAAAGGACGTGATTCGTGGTAACAAAATACCTCGGTTACTAAAACTGGATGATTTTTATAAAGTATTTTCAAACTTCCTTTTTTTTCCTTCTTCCAGCATCATCAAAGGTTTGATCCATCAAGAGTGATTTGCAGCAGGATGGAGTCCCTGTGCATGCCTGTCTCTCCTCGGTCTCTCTCATTAGCTTTTCGGTCAAATGATGTCAATCTGTGTGCATGTGAAATGTTGGCAGCCCGGATGCATCTGGCGAAGATAGTACCGCCAAAAAAAAAAAACGAAGACTATAGCAATTGCCAAGCTTCCAATAAATCTATGAACTAGAATTGGATTTTAATTTTACTGGCATTATTACAAAATTGTTGTGGGTTCTACTGCAAGATTTTCATATTGAACAAAACTAGCCTTGAGGAAATAATAGACTAATAGTAAAGCACAAACTGGCATTCAGAAAATGACAAGCTTGATCCAATATAGGCATTCACATAGCTAATGCTTAGAGGATATCATATCACATCACCAACAAACTCATGTACCTCACGAACAACACATGCAGTCACAGCAAACATCAATTCAAAGATATCACTGGCAGCAACTTGCCTCATAGCTCGACAAATAGTCCCTTCGATCACAATGCTTATTCCCGCATACAAACTGTCCTGATAATTAAGTGATCGGATCAGTCCTCGTTCAGACTAATGATTAGGGACAGCAGAAATTAGAGAACCAAAAACAGAAAAGAAAACCAATACGCAGAGCCAATGCACTATATGTGTGAAATATCATGAAAATGGTGACACGGGAGTATTTGTTTCGAAATTTTTTTATTTTTCTTCAAAATTTATTTGTGCTCGAGAAACATACAGGTCAAGCATCAGATAATTAAACTGAAGAAGCTGATGCAAATGTAAGTTGATGGAAATATTCTTCCCCACGACCCACTTCAGCCACAATTGAAACAAGACCTCCTAGAATATGTCAAAAGTCTAGGAACAAATGATTCAATCTAAAAAGACTAGTAAATCCGGAACATCATTACTGTCAACAGTACATGTGTACATTTTAATCATCAGACACGGTATCCGTTAAAGAAACACAAACTGGCTAGGTAACAGATATATAAAAAAATAAAAAGGATGTTTACGCATATAGAAAAATTGCCATATCACAGCAGAAATAAAAGAAAGTTATGACCATCTAGGGCAAATTAAATACTGCAAAACTGAATATGCAATCCTGGCAGTTTGTGATATTGAATCAAAGAGTTATTCAGCAAAAACACCTGAATCACTAAAACAAAATCCAGGTTTTCCAGAATAATAAGATCAGAGAACATAACAGATGAGCATGATAGAGGCAAAAAATGCAACGGGAATCATCCATAAGTTTGCTAGTGTAACAATAAATGATACTCATGAAAGCAAACAATAGTTCTTTGAGAGAGGGTTGCACCTTTCCCAGATATTACTTCCTTTTCAGTCCTCCATCTCAGACCAATCTTTTTCAATATGTAATTCAAGAAAGACTCGTATCAACAAGAATAAAGCAAGCAAAAAGGAAAAAAATCGTCGTTATACATATCCATACCTTACCAGTCTTGTAATGAGACATATCAGCTATGCAGTATCTTCAATGAGTTAAAAGAAATAAATCATCGGATAATATCACCAACTAAATGTGACAAGCTCACAGAAGCAAATCAGCTTCAAAAAAAATAAAATAAAATACAGATATTCATGTTACAAAGCAGAGAAAATGAAATGACCAGAGAAGTACAACCTAGAAGTTTTATAGACGAATAAAGCTACTGTTAAAAGAGATGCAATTGTTATTCTAGAAACAGCTTACATCCAATTCTATGATGACATATAGTATCATGAAACTTTTTAAACAGCCAACACCATTTTTTCTCATGTTTCTTTTTCTCCTTTGGGGAAACAAGGAGAGGGAGGGGAATTATAGTTTTAACTTGCAGTGCGATGGTTTCATCACACAGTCCACTTTGTTAAAGGATACAAGACAAAGGGTTAATCTATATTAATCAAACCTATGCAACAGGACCTTTCCAAAACAAATATTACTCACTAATCTTTTGTGCAGACTTCATGACCAACGTAAGTTCATGAATCCTGACATTTATTCTCTCTGACTACTTCAAGTTCCTGGTGAGTTGTAAAATATAAATTATTTCAAGCATTCTTATGTCCCATTAATTGCCAAGGAACTTAGACTTCAGAATTAAATTGCCAATTTGCGATTCTGGGAACCACCACAATCCCATCACTATTCCCAGCAACAATTTATTGAACTAGCAGGGAAAAGAATATCTTTGCTAAACAAAACTAAATCAACTGGTAGCTCTGGGTCAGTGGATAATCCATAGTTCAAGACTAATAGCTTAAGGACCTCTTCGAATTCCTATAAAAAATAAGGGGAAAACATTCCCCTTCAGAAAATACAAATATATATATATATGTTATCAGTGACCACTAAAGGTAAGCAAGGTCCTGCTTGAAAGCAAGATGACCCTAATGGTTAACGGGTGCTGGAATATGGAGGATTGGTCGTATAATTTATACAGAATAGTAGCCACACATCCGATATTTCCAATATTAATTTATAGAAAAGCTTGATTTTTTGTTTCGAATATAAGTAGTTAGCGCCACACAGACAACTCAAAGAAGAAACTTCCCAAAACATTTCAAGCCTGTCAACATGATCAATCTTTCACATATCCGATTTGGTGCAGGACTGTCAAACTTCTGCACTTAAAAAATGCAATCTGAGACTGAAAAACAAGAGTAGGTACAAAAGCTTCAAGTCTACCAGTATCTCCCAATATTTATCAGCGTAACCCCAAAAAAACCCTACATTAGCGAGTATGTTCGAGACCCTCATAAATGTTTTTGAAAAAAATGCTTCCAAGATTGATAGTTCAATTAAATTCCAGCTAAACAGATAAAATAGTTTCGCACAATTAGCAAGTAAAAACAAAATTAAATAATAAAACAAGCACATTCAGCATAAATCCGAAGATTTGGATATGACTCAAGAAAGTGGAACAGATGATGAATCAAAGGATACTCCTTGAAGAGCTTGTCATAATAGCGCTTCACTAGCCTTTGCTCCCAAGAAGGATTCATGTCATCTTCCTCAGTCCTTATGAACCTTTTGGACAATAATTAGACAAAATGCTTAGGAAGCCATTGGTTTAGCAAATCATCCTAAGCAAATAGATCTCCATGTAAGGTAAAGTACATCATATGTCATAAATTAGAAATCTAAATACATTATCAGAAATCATGCTTATCAGAAATCTGAAGCCAGTATGCATGCAGAAAACTCCTGATACAAAAAATAAGTAATACAACTGGAACAAAATGATCAAAAAACCATAGCAAGAAAGTTACGCACCGATATCCTTCTCTTAGGGTATCTAGATCAGTTTTAACTGGCAACTTTTCTGGCACAGATCTCTGTTTCCCATAGTAACTAACTGCAAAGAGACAACCTTAACGCAAACACATCTATCCCAAATTTATTCATGAATATACAGAATATTACAAACATTAACTTAGCAATCTTTAGCTTTCAAATAAGACTAGCGCTTACGTCTTTCTGTTATCCTACATATGCATTTGTATCATTGCTGGCTTTCCAAGTAATTCTCAGTTTTCTTTCGGAGGAGAAACTAGAAAGAAGCGTTAATACAATCAAATTGAAAAAGTTAATTGAGCTCTTCACGGGGCCAATTTTCATAACATGTACTATGAAGTTAATTCACTTCGAGGTTCACAAATTTTAGCTTTGCTTTTACAATGATCTAAAGAATTATGATACATAGCAGCTAAGAATCTAGGGACGATTGCTTCCATTACTGGCCAGAATGACACCAAAATCTCTTTTACTCGCGCCAATATTGACGAAACAAAAATATTGCACTCCACAGAAAAATATAATGCAGAGGTTTCAAAAGCAATCTATGAATGTAAAAGGGAATTAAGAACTCTCTTGAAACATGTATGTTCATTCTGTTTTCACTTGAAAAGAACTGCAAATATCAAAGCAGAACTAACCATAGTCATCCACGAATTTCTTGTGGCGATCGTAGGCATTGAGGCCTCGGATATGATCTTGATACTGCCTGTAATCAAAGCCAAATCAAAAAAGCAAATTGTTAGATACCTCAAAAAAATTCTTAAAAAATTTCAAATTTTCAGTAAATAAAAATCATATGACTCACTGTTTTCGAGCTTCTTTATCGAAGATTGCTTGCTTGAGAGAGCCAAACGAGGCCATCGATTTCTTCACTTTAGCGAATCATCACAAGCAAATCTAAATGAGACGAAGATCATAATTTGGAGATTTACTTTTAATTTTAATTTTAAAAAGAAAAAAAGAAAAGAAAGAAAAGATAGAAAACTCATACCACCAGCTTTTATATCTAGTAAGTAATAACTCATTTGATCAAATTCAACTCTATTATTTTCTTCCTAAATTACCACTGATTAAACGCCTTTAAAATTGTAATTTGTTGACTACAAATACTTAACTTTGATTAAAATCTTTGCATTAATTATAATAATGATGATGATAACAAAATGTCATATCATTAATATTTAATTATATAGTTACAATGTCAATCAATCCAACCTTGTAGAAACTTACTCATTTTGTTAATTATAAAATTAAGTTAAATTTCCAACGACTGTACCTCTTTACTACAAATAAACAATTTCTCTACATGATTGATTATTCATTAAATTCATTTACAATAAAAAAAAATCAATCCAACCTTGCAGAAAAAAGTTTAATTTGTTGGTTATAAAAAATTATTCGAAATATTTAGCAAGCTTGTTTTAATATAAGGGTTAAAAAATGTCCGATAAGACCAAAAATATGTTTTACGTTAAGGCCCAACTGGTTTATCGACATAACCCATTCAAGACATGGGTCGTCTGATTCGGCAGCATTGAATACGTACGAGGGAAGAATGCTTTATTTAAGAATACGATCTTCGGAGTATAATTAATTTCTATATCTTACTGAAATCTTTTTTTAATAATTTCGATCGTCTATTGACTTGTCGATGGTGTCAATTCGCAGGGAATATGGTAATAATAATGATCATTATGGAGGTTGACAATAACGTATATTTTATATTAAATTTGATACTATAGATACCATAGTATATGAACATCTATGTGAATATCTAGATAGAACCTTTAACATAGAATTTTACCTGATTGTCCATAAAGATATTCATACTGGATGCCCACTTTATCAACATTTTACTCTAGATAATCCGAATCAATTTAGTTTGAATACACGACTTGTGTAAATTATTATTTAATTGCTCTATCATGAAGAAATGTGCTCATGAAGAATTAGGTTAGAAGTACTATTGGTATAATCGAAATATAAATCTATTTTCTTTATAAATGAAATCTTTTTCTTGCAATAAACTAAAATGAAAAATGAAAAATTTCAAGAAAATGCATCATGTATAGATATGTACGCCCTAGACTCTAGAGCCCATCACCTTGGGAAAGGTGGCGGTGCCCAATATGCATTCTACGTGTATGTTTGAAGTGTTCACGGAAAGTTTTCGACACGTATCATTGACCATATTTGTTTTGTACAAATATCATGATATATATATATATTATATTAGATTATGGTACCGCTAGCAAGACGCAGATAAGTGTAATAGCGATAGAATTATATCGAGGAAACAATCGGATAGAATATGACGGCTACAGAAGAGCCAATGCTTTCTCGGATTAATCGTCTTGATAATATTGTAAGTCCGGTATTCATTTTCTTTTAATCACTGCTGATCATTTGCTGCTTATTCAGTATTCCATTTTGTTCCTGTTAATCTGGTTAATTTTCTGGGGAAAAGAAGCTCCCAATATCGAGCTGAAGGTGATGGTGATCGTAGTATAGGAGGTGACAAGATTCGAGAATCTTGATGTTGTTTCACTTTTCGTTGAAATATGCTGATTACCGACAACTTTAAGACTAGTTATATTTTATCTTCAGTAATTTAGAATTCCATTTCAGAATGAAAATGCCCCGATAGAAGAGAATTCTTAGAAAATGAAACGTCAAACGAGCTGCGTTGGCCTTGATTGTATTTACAGACTAAACCAGGCATAAGTTACTTTTGGTTTGGCTTTCCCCATGTCCTATGGGGTTCCACACCCTTTTGTGAGGAGCGAAATCAGCCAATTTTTGGATTATATAACATCTTTTGTATGACAAATTTTGTATAGGAAGGAAACCTTTATGTTTGTTCAAGCTCTCACCTCTTATCCCCGAGTATTTAGCGTGGATTAAGCTAATATTATTGCTTAAAAAGTTATAACTACTAGTCATTGTGCAATGATAACGTATCCCGTGAAGAATATTTTACACTTTTTCATCAAAAATGTCGCTCCGAGTTTATCCATCACAATACCACAATCGACCTTGCGCACTTCTCTGTCTTAATAAATGGAGAAGATATTGTATTTTGGTTGGATTAATAGATAGACTATATATTTTTTTTTTTCAGCTAAAACAATTGGAAGGCATTCGGAGTATTGATCATTCTCCAAAGAGCTCAAGTGCATCGACTCGTTCGAGTTATGGCCAACCATCGTCCCCGGAAGGCCATTGTCGGCCGATGGACGAGGTAATCATGGAAGTTGAACAGAAAGGGACACTGATGGAAAGATTAGTCCGTGCGGAGGATCGTATCTTCAAGGTGATTAAAAATAATATATAACATTTGCTTGTTGTTCGGTCAATCCCATCTCCCCAGTGCCATATATTGACATGTTGCTAGTAGTGTCATGTTAATTTCGAAGGGTCCCTCGGATCCAATCATGTGAATCAATTCTATTTTTAAGTTAGCACAGGTTTTATAGTTGTTGAAATAACATTTATCCAACTTTATATTTCTTACATTAAAATTTATCGAGTTGGGTTAGTCTATTATAGGTCACTTTGGTACATAGAGATGAGCTGAGATATGATAGGATGATATATTATTGAAATATGAGTGATATATAATAATATTTGAAATTTAAAATATGTTTGATTTTTAGTGATTAAATTTAAGATAATTGGGTGGTTGCAGATATTCTTGATGATCGAAGAAGAGATGGAGACGAGTTCAACGGAGAAAAGAACCCCTAAAAAGGGTTTGAGGCAGTTTGTGAAATCATGTGTTGGAGCAAATGTGAAGAACCAAACAAAAGAGTAATTAAATCATCGTATGATACTAATGTTGTTCTTTAAAATAAGATGTTTGGTTTATCCATGTAATCATATCTGGTTAGGTAGATACCTGATAAATGAACATTAAGCTTGTTCTCTTATTCGAAAAGAGAGCTGATAAGACATGCAGACTGACAAATTAGAAATAGAGAATAAATTTGCTTCTTTATTAATGAAAGTATGCTTCGTTGTGCCTGAACTATAATCTAAAGCATATTTTAATCACATCTGCGTGACTTGTACTACTTGTTATTTGTCACTTTGTTTTTTCCAATTTTTGAGCCTTAAATTGGCGGGACACTTTTTGACACTTCTTCACAAATATGAATAGAAATATTGAGGTAACCAACTGTATTGCATTTTTTATGAATTTGAGCTAACAACGATAGTACAAGAAATGTGATGCAAGGTACTGCCATGATTTCAATGCAGTAGTCCCACTTCCTTAAATACGGAGTCCTACTTTGATATTGCTGTTGTCAAGCTTCAATCTAAAATCTATAAATTTTTAACTCATCCAGTTACTATTTCCGAAACAAGTGATATTTTAAAAAAGGTTAACCTAATAATGGGTTAATCTATTTTATAAGTTAGAGATCTATTAGTTCGTATAAGTTTTAAATCGAGATATACGTCGAGATATATGTACGAGTAGATAAAGTTCGGAAGATATGATTGTATAACGTATTAATTTTCAGAGCATATTTCGACAAATATTTTAACGAAAAATATACTCCAAATAAAACAAGTGATATTCGTTAGTATTGTGTTTGATACATGTCGGAAACATATATTTATATGATTTTGGTAGCACAAAATATTACTAGTTTTTGAATGAATTCGAAGCTGCAACTATTTCTTATCTCAATCCAATTTGAATTCTGAAATACAATCATCAATCTATGTTCACTTTGTTGTTATATCAGTTATAGTTATTTTGTTATTTATATAGCTAACAAGTACAATATACTTTATGTTTGAATATTTATGTAGATCTGGTTTCTTAGATCTTTTCTACTTTTAGAAATGAAGCATTATTTATTTGTGAGTATATATCCCTATACAATCAATACCACTTCAGGGGTTGGGAGATCTTGGGACTTTGATAGATCTCAAATCTCAACACCTAAGTACCCGAAAATGGGGAATCTTGATTATTCCGAGAAGAGACAAAACGTTGTCCGGAAATGTAACCTACCACTAACCTCCACACGGGGTACATTGGACCTTTTTCATTTCTATGTTATTATTAGTGCCTGTTAATTAATGTTATCTACCATTAAAAAGAAATAGGAGGAAGTTAAGGACCCAAGTTGCAAAATCTTCCAAGTGAAATAGATTGGGTAAATTGAAAGGCATATAACATCGACGAGCATCTGAAGCAAATGATAGGCAAAAGCCTTGTTTTGATCGGAGCTTCACTAAATTAAAGTATATTATTGTTTCATTTATTTAGATTTGAATATGTCGAGTACTCAAGACTCTGGTTAGTTTTTAATAATATGTCAATTTATTATGCAAATATCTATTTCTTGATTTACATGTTTTCGGCTATATTTTGAAGATATCAGCAATTTTTTCCTGACACAAGTGTTCCATTGAGCAGACTTGGTAAATTTAATCAAAACAACTACGTCAGTTTGAATTGTTTAAATTAAAGTTAGATTCATAATTTCATGCAATATACTTTTGAGATAGTAGACATAATAATGGAGTTGAGCAGGCTTTTCCTGCATAGCAGATTTTAGATTCAGTATATGAGTTGCATTTGAAAAGAAGGATTATATAGTGGGTATTTCTCAAAATTATTATATACGCTTGACTTATTGTCGTGTATAATTATCGTGGTTTCTCGTAATTCCGATTGAAAATCAGATCAGGTCAATCTACACAATTCAAAGATTGTACATTAAATAAATTTTCGAAAACCACTGAATCTAATAACAGTTACACTACATTAGCTAAAATGAAGTCATACATCCACAACCAAATTTTGGAAGTCATCCTTCCTACTGTACTCAACACATTGCTATCATATCTGTACGAGAATTGAGAAATCAATATTTGTGTGATTTTAAATGGTTTAGGGATACAGTTAGTTGTGGGCTCACAACGCCTTTTGACTCCGAAAACATATTTTCGAATTTACTCATTGGACCATGGTAAAATATCTCACATAATTCCCTAAGTATCATTGATAGTGCCCAAATAACTAATAAATCATTAGTTAAAATTTTTTTAACCTTTTTATAGTTCATAAATTAAAAAAAAAGTTACGAGAGATAAATATTGTAACTTGTATTGATGATTTAATTTATATGATATAAATTATTGATGTTTAATAGATTTAAGATAAATAATCTTTACGTATTAATTGATATGAACGGAGTATAAGATATGATGAATTTAATGCTTCAATGTCGTAATCAAAGAACAGTAAATTAGAGTAAAAGATTTAAAATTTCTTCTATCCATTAGATATATTTTTCGTCTCAATTTTTAAATCAAGTTTTTCAAAGTAGTTATTTGAAAATCATTCATTTCAAATAATTTAACTTTAAATCCTATAATAAACCCCTCCATAAATTCTAATATGTATGATCATGTCGATTATATGTTTTGTGCATGGTTTAATTAGTTATTTTATACTTGTACTAACAATTGACAGATAATTCAGATTTCAAGGAGTCAAAAAATGGTTTTCCGGAAATAGGAAAATCGATAATTAACAAAATTGCCTAGTGCCTGCAGTTCGTACTCTCCACTTCGGGTCATGGCGGACTCCAACATAAATTGTTGAACAATTTAATGTTAACTAAAATCCGGGACCCCCCTCCATCATTTTGACTTGACCAACTCCAACCAGAAGGTATTGTTTGGAATAACTATTTATCCCGCGTTTGTCTGTGTATGTATCTACTTCATACTAATATTGTTTTTTTAGGAAAAAATGTCTTAAGTAATAATTTTTTTTTTATCAAAATACCCACTTTCTATATCTCTGTTAAAATCATGTAATGTTTTTATAGAAAAGACATTTTGATATTAGAATTATGATTGATGCCCCCAGTAGTAGCTCGGAACCCGAGGAATAAGCACCAACGCTACCTACGTCATCAAGGGCGAAAGCAATCGAGAAGCGCGCGAAGGGTTCGGACGTCGGGACTGGCGTCGGGGCCAGGCGAAGAGCTCGGACGTCGGGACTCTCCCGAGGACCTCAGCCCGATGTGTTAAAGTACTTCCGCAAAAGGCGGAGAACGTGGGTCGTGATATACGGAAGACGTGCGCACGATCTCACCCACGTCTCGACAGAACGTGCCCACGAGACGATTCATCTGCCTAGCCCCTCTATAAATACCCTCCAGGTTTGCTCTTTGATCATTCATTCACTCTCTATTGCATACTTTCGCACACAGTATATATACTCGTTTTACTCTCATACACGGCTGACTTAAGCATCGGAGGGGCTCCGCCGGACATATCTCCGGCGCCCTTTGACAAGTGTTCGTTGCTTACAGGAATACCCACGTGTTCTCAAAACCCCGACGCCCGACGTTCCCGAGGTCCTCGACGCGGTAGCAGCTCGTCGGCTGATCTATTTGGCTACATCAATTGGCGCCGTCTGTGGGAAACGTAGAAGAAAGTACAAGATGCCGCCGAAGAGGACTAGGATTCAGCGTAGTGGGGAGAATAGCAACACGGAGAGTAGCGCGCAGGGATTGGAGAATCCTGCTCTTACTCCCGCCCAGATAGCTGAATTAGTAGCCACTACTGTGGCGCAAATACTGGCAAGTCAGCAGGTTCCACCACCGCCACCTAATCTCGATCAGCAAGCCGAGGAGATTAGGAGAATGCGTGAAGAATTAGAAGCTCGGCAAGCCGAGGAAATGAGAAGGATGCGGGAGGAGTTGGAGAATCAGCGAGCCGAAGAGATGAGGAGGATGTATGAGGAGTTGGAGAATCTGAGGAAGGAAAAAAGCTCGGCACCGCCTCCCCCGCCTGCTCGGGAGGTGCCATTTTCTACCGAGGTATTGGATGCCGACCTGCCCCAACACTTCAAATACCACAATGTTGGGGAATATGATGGAATGGGAGATCCCGAGGAGCATCTATCTCGATTTGAGAACGCTGCTTTGCTCCACCGGTATTCTGACCCGATTAAATGCCGTATCTTTTTGACTACACTAGTCCGAGCTGCCCAGCAGTGGTTCAATCTACTGCCAGCTGGGAGTATCAAGTGTTTCCAAGACTTCAGCCAGGCGTTCTTGCATCAATTTGCTAGCAGCAAGAAACAGCCCATGACCACCTTGAATCTATTCACTGTGAAGCAAAAGGAGCATGAGACTCTTCGGGAGTACATTCGACGCTTCAATGGGACCATCCTTGAAGTGCCATCTGCTACGCCCGACCTCCAGATCGGGGCGTTTACCCAAGGGTTGAGGGGTGGCGATTTCTTTAAATCACTGGTCAAAGCCTCCGAAGACATTTGATGAACTCCTGACCAAGGCAGAGAAATATGTTAACGTGGAGGAGATACAGTCCTCAAGAAAGATCGAACAGAGGCCGCAACCTCGGACTGGGCGGGATGCTCGGGTCGAAAGACCTCAACCAAGACAGATTAGACAAGAGCCCCCCTTACTGTTGGGGGAGTTCTCTACTCGAACACCTTTGAAAGTGAGCAAAGCCCGGGCTCTGGAAGTTTGTGATGAAAGGAAGATCGTCCAACGTCCCCGGGGCAGTGACGGGAACCCGAGGAACCCAAAATCCGACAAGTTGTGCGATTTCCACAGGGACTATGGACACACTACTGCTGAATGTCGTCTGTGGGATCAAGAGTTGGAACGAATCTTGCAAAACAACCCCGACGTGCGCGCAACGCTAGTGGCTGACAGGCCACGTCGGTGGGAGAAGAGGCCTCGTCGGGAAGAGGGTACTATATATTAATGTTTCTTAATAGTGTAACAATATAATTATTATTAATATTTTAATTATTATTTTAATAATAAATTACAATAATTTGATATAAATTAAGAAACGTAATTAAATATTAAAATAAATCAATAACTTCAATATATAAAATTTAATTGAATAATGTGATTTTGGAGAAGTTTGATCTAATTGATTTATTATTCTGTTAATTAATTAAATATGTTTAATCAATAGAAACATTAAATTCATTTAAATGTTAATTTATGTAATCAATAAAAAAATTTTAATTGAATTATTTATTAATTTTGAATTTTCATATAAATTTATTTTTTCCAATAATTATTTAGTATAGTAAAAAAAGAGAAAAGAAAGACGTAGTGCAAAAAACTGCACCAAATTTGGTGCAAAATATTTGATGTTGCACCAAATTTGGTGCTGCACCAAATTTGGTGAAATGGTGAAAATGGTTGGATTTCATTTTTCAGCATCAAAATAGTGTAAAACACCATTTTGGTGCTGGGTTAGAGATAGTCTAATTCTTACTACTTAGGCTTGGATATGGTGCATGGTAGTAAATTTGTTGCACGGTTTTATTCCTCTGACGAGGTGGCGTATTGGTTCAATGAAAATATTTTATTTACAATATGAGAATATTTTTTCAAACAATCACATATTATATGGTTATGTTGTATGAATTACCGATATTTATCATTACAATTTGCAAAACAGTACCTCTAAAACACTTATTACCGGCGGTCTTATGCACGTTTTGCATGCTTAAATAGTTTAAAGTAGTCTGAAATTAAATAAAATCTATAATTTATCGGATTTATACTATGAAATATACTCTCGTGGAAATATACATCCAAGAGGGAAAAATTATCAGTCTGTTGAAAGTTTAATCTTTGAACGATTATATCAATGGAGATTAATAAATTTGTAATATTGATTAATATTTAATATGTTGATATTGTATGATGGTTTCGACGGAAATATAAATTAAATATTAGATTGTATACTAACGAAAGACAATCGAGTTTAATTATCATGGTAACATATGACAATGTGTTTAATTACTTATTAGTAAAATACAATCAATGTGAAACCAGTGTAGATATAGAGGGACACATATCCACTAGTGTAAAGAAAAAGAAAAAGAGTATATGAGCTATATCGGATCGGTTAAATTAATTACTTTTGGATATGTGGTAACGTGAAATTTTCCTTTTCGATTTTACGAGTTTGATTTTCGTGTGGAACATCCTGCTAAGACGTCAAGGGATATTATATGGTATGATTTAGGGGTCGACCTGTTATACAAGTTATCTCTCTCGGATCCATGTCTATTCGCGCATATATCTCAATTTAAAATCTATATGGATCTCTAACCCAAGAGATTAAACTTTTAATAGATTAAATTAAAAAAAACAATTAAATAACAACATAATAAGCATAATCATCGATTGATACTTTCCTAAATCAAATGGATGATATAGCAACCGGGTTAAATGATAAAAACTGAGGAAAAACATCATCTTAATATCAAGCTATTTTTACTCGTACACTTGTATTAAGGTTTCTACATGGTTTTTATATATATAAAAAATATATATATTTTAAAAATAATGTTATCTGAACAAAATTTTAAAAGAGATGAATAAAACGATAGAAAATATAAAAATTGCCTACGTAATATAGCGATGTTTGTGGACCCACGAGGCTGGAGCTATTGATTTCGAATCCCGTTTGCATAACTTAGTGCTCTTAGAATGTACTTATTATTTAACACCGGGATCCGGAGAAAAAAGAAAAGATAAGATTGTAATCAAAGTAAGAGCAACCAAACACGGTCTTATTGTCCCACCATCCAAATCCAATTTTCCTTGCTTGCCGGCCCCACATTTCTCACCTCCTCCTCGATTGACTCTCATTTCGCGTGAATTTCAATACCATTCTACATTTCAATTTCATTTCAATTTCAATTTCGATTTCAATTTCATTTTGTTCTCAAAACCGCTCTCCTCTGCGCCTAAAAGCAACGCATTCTCTCACTACTATCCATTACAGGTCTCCCTCCTGTCGCTCTCTCCTATATTTTCTCGTTTTTCCCACATATACATACATAACTTTGCAGTGTATCTATCCATGGCTACCTTAGAAAAGACTTCTCCTGCTGTATTTTTGACTTGCAAATCTGTACGATGAAGATCGCCTCACTTGAAACTTCGGGTTTTTTGTTTTGATTTATTTGTATCGCTATTTTTTTCTCCTCAACCAATAGATCGAAAAGAGGTTGATTGATACGACCAGTTTGTAGATCTTGGTAAAAGCTCTGTTTTTCGGATCGTCGGGTGAGTTTTATGTACTGGCCTCACTCATTCATTTTATCACTTTAGGTGTTCTCAGTGTTTTGAGCTGATTTGTTGAGTTGGGTTGACTCCAAATTTCTATTTGATGTGATAAATATTTTATTTACTTCGGCCTGATATAGATTCTCCGGAATCTGTTTTATTTTTCTTTAAATTTACTTCATGGAAGTGATCTGTTACGTTTTAAATCTATTTCGCTATTGTATTTTCAATGATTTGATGGCGTTTGCTCCTCAGTCAAATCTTTTGATGTTGTGAGCTGTATGTATGGCTCTATAATCATTATTTAAATGATTTGAACATATCCAGCACCGAAGATTCGATTTTTTTTTGGTAAATACTCAAAAGTTGCTAGCTTTTCAAGACGAGTTCATTCTTTCGAAGTGAGAGACTTACGTTGACCATGTTTCGCATCTGTTGTCTGTGATACAAAATTTGTTTGCTCCTGTACATTTTTCCGAAAATATGTAAAATAGCACCTATCCTTGAATTTTTGGTTCGATACGGGTGTGAATCTTGTTACCCAGGCAAACTGAAGTAAACATTTGTTTCCGTTTGTTTGTATTTATCAAGTTTAACTTTTGTTTTGACGTTCTGTTTTTTGTTACTTCGGTTCATATCCTACTTTATCTCAACCTTATAGGTGCTTGGGAAAATAACCTAATAGGCGCTTAGATTTATGTTATGGTTTTTTAAATGGCGGCTAGCAATTCTTATTCAGCACCGGTGTTTGGTTTAAGCACAAAAGTTGCACGATTTTCTGATTCTGATGCATACATATGTGCTTGATGCCTATTGCAATCTCAAAAACTGCCGTCGTTCTCATTCACATAGAGCATAATATGATAAATTTTGAAGAAAAACATTATACCGATCACATAGTTAGAAGCCTTGCACCGATATTTAAATCACTGGAGTATATTTACTCTTTGTGAAAATGTGCCATATCATCTATTCCTTTTCATTTGATCCAGATAGTTTTTGGTTGGTCTGTAGTTGATTGGGCTATGTGCTGTGGGCAGGAGCAATCAAATCAAGTTCGTCTACAACCCAAAAGGCTGCTGATATACAATCAAATAAAATGAAGGACATAAGTAATTTATCCGTTGAGACTGAAGATTCCTTTTCCAGTGTACTTGAATTTGCTGCGAACAATGACCTCGAGTCTTTCAAGAGGTACATTGAGTTTGATCTGTCTGCAGTTGATGAAACTGGGCCTTGGTTTGTTCGGAAGAGAGGTTCGAAGCAAATTAGCGAGGAAGAGAGAACCCCACTGATGGTAGCAGCTACTTATGGCAGCGTGGATGTGTTGAAGTTGATAGTTGCATTGCCAGAGGTTGATTTGAACAAATCGTGCGGTGAAGACAAGTGGACTGCTCTTCATTGTGCTGCTTATGGTGGTTCCAGCCATGCATTTGATGTTGTGAAACTACTATTATCTGCTGGTGCTGATCCTAATGTTGAGGATATAGATGGCCGGCGCCCAGTTGATGTGATTGTTGCCCCTCCTAAGCTTCCTGGTGCCAGGGCTGCTCTCGAGGAACTGCTCTTGAACAATATCTCTGATGGATCAGTTGGCGAAGGCAACAATGGTGGCTCTGTATGTAGTTCGAATGCATCCTCACCTATTTTGTCGTCAAACCAAGAGAGTATTTCTCCATCATCACCCTCCAACTATATATCCATTCCATCCACCTTAAAATCCAGCGATGTTACTGTTAATCCTGTGTCTGAGAAGAAACAGTATCCAGTGGATCCATCTCTGCCGGACATTCGGAATAGTATTTATTCAACTGATGAATTCCGCATGTTCTCATTCAAGGTCAGGCCTTGTTCGAGAGCCTATTCTCATGATTGGACAGAGTGCCCTTTTGTTCATCCTGGAGAAAATGCTCGCAGAAGGGATCCTCGGAAGTTCCATTACAGTTGTGTTCCTTGTCCTGATTTTCGCAAGGGTGCTTGTCGGAGGGGGGACATGTGCGAGTATGCACATGGTGTATTTGAATGTTGGCTGCATCCCGCTCAGTATCGAACAAGACTCTGTAAAGACGGGACTAGCTGTGCCAGACAGGTGTGTTTTTTTGCGCACACTCAAGAGGAGCTTCGTCCTTTGTATGGCTCTACTGGATCTGGTGTTCCTTCACCAATATCAGCTGCCTCGGCGGCTAGTTTCATGGACATGGCTACGGCTTTAAGCCTATTGCCTGGTTCACCATCATCACACTCTGTGATGTCTCCTGTATTTAATCCGAGCATGTCTCCTACAGCAAATGGAATGTCTCATTCATCTGCACCTTGGCCTCAGCCAAATGTCCCGTCCCTCAATCTACCCGGCAGCAATATGCAGTCTAGTCGCCTGAGATCTTCCCTCAGTGCCCGAGATATTCCACCTCACGATCTTAGTTTGTTGCAGGATTTTGATGCGCAGCAACTTGTTATGAATGATTTGGCGTGTTTCTCACAACCACATCCCAATTCTGCTTTGTTGAATCGGTCTGCAAGATCTAAGTCATCTCTTACTCCTTCGAATCTTGAAGATCTCTTTATGGCCGAGCTTGCGTTATCCCCTAGATTTTCTTCTGACCAGGCAGCTGCGTCTAGTGTTTTCTCGCCCACCCACAAATCAGCTGTTCTCAATCAGTTTCAACAGCAGCAAAACATTTTATCACCTATTAACACTAAAGCATTTTCCCCTAGGAATATTGAACACCCTCTATTGCAGGCTTCTATCGGTGTCTCGTCCCCAAGAATGTCACCCAGAAGCTTGGAATCTGCATCACCGATGAGTGCCCGCATCTCAGCTTTTGCGCATCGTGAGAAGCAGCAGCTACAGATGCGCAGCCTCAGCTCCCGAGATCTTTGTTCCAACCGCCTCCCCACCACCCTTGGATCTCCTGGAGCTGCCTTGTCTAAATGGGGATCCCCCAATGAAAAAGCTGATTGGTCCGTTGGTGGAAACAATCACGTTTCCTTAAAGAGATCATCATCTTTTGAAGTTGGCAATGATGGGGAGGAGCCCGACTTATCGTGGGTGCAGTCTCTCGTCAAAGAATCACCACCTGAGATGATAGAAAAGCCTGTTGCAGCTTCCAATTCTGGTTCTGCCGGGACATCCGGTGAGTGTTTGAAATCAAAATCTGAAATAGATTCAATTGATCATTCAGTTATAGGAGCCTGGCTCGAGCAGATACAACACGATCAGCTTGTGGCCTAGTAAACAGGATCGAGATATCATTCAGTTAGACAACAACCAACTCTACTTTAGGAAATATATAAAAAATGAAATCTCCTCTTTTTTCAACGGTGTAGAGGTGCAAGTCTAATGGTAACAACAGCGTTCTTTAAGCTTGGGAATTTGATGGGTATAATGATTTTTATTACTATTATTATTTTTTGAAAAGATGTATTCTGCACTAATCATTTGTTGATTATTACATGAGTTTCAATTTGTTATCTGGCTGTGTGCTGAAGAAAAGTCAGCCCAGTTTGGACAATGTTCTTTCGTATTTGATAATCTCAAGGTTATCCTCTATGTATTCGTACTCTGTTCCATCTATTGAAGTCATAATAATTGTAAATATTGATTCTCAGCTAATATTGATGATTGTGGCTTCTTGTTCGCTCTACTGGTATTCGCTAGGTGGGGGATTATGGGTGGTCGAGTTGGTACGTACGAAAATGGCATCTATGTGAACAAGGTGTTTAAGTTGTTTGGTGAGAAAATCAACTACAAGCAATTGGGATTATTTTTATTTGGGAAAACAAGAGAATTGTGACAATTGCCTTCGTTATTGAAGGGTGGTTGCGATTTCAGTAGATTTAATTTCATTCGAATTGATTGGAAGGGTAGGTGAATGGGAAATGCGTCTTAAAAATAAGTTGGAATTAGGGCTGTAAACAAATCGAATTGAGTCGAATTTTATGAAAAATTTAGTATTCGAGTTTGAGTTCGAGTTTGTCTATTCGAAGCTAGTTCGATTTTTTGTCATTTGTGACTCGAATTCGATTTGACAGATAGATAAGTTCGATTCGAAAAATTCGAGTTCGATTTCGGTGTACAACTTAAATATATTTATTTATTATATATTATTAAAATAGTAATAATAATAATAATTTTTATTATAAATATTTAAATAAAGGTTAGTGAGCGGTTATGCGAACAAAATAATTTCGGCTCGAGTTCGATTCGTAAAATAGTTCAACTCGTTTTGAGTTCGGTTAGAGTTCGAAAAATTCGAATTCGAATAGAATGTCTACTCGAATCATTCGTTTATAATCCTTCACTTTTTAGTTTTGAATTTATGTTTATCGAATTATAGGATTGTCCGGTTGCAATGCCGAAACAAGGAATAAAAAAGAGACTTGTCGGGTTCATAACAAAAGGTCGGAAAAGGATTTGGGATTTTTTGGGTTTTAAGTTGTGAATTCAAGCTGCGGCGCTTGCATGCAATTTACCAAAAAAAATAAGAGAGAATTTTTATTTCCTATAGCCATAATAATTCATATGCATCTCACGAACAAACGTTAGAAGTGTCCAGTTCTATTATACATACAACAATGATATACATATATGTATATGTATTCTAAGGGAGCGACAGACCCCTAAGAAATTTCCAGGGTCCTGTTCCTGTTCCCATCCTGCAAACAAAAATAACTGTTACTTTCTGAATTTGCTAAAACTATGTTACTTTTTATGATGTTTTGAATTCATCTAATTTAGCTTAATGATACTGCTTTAACAGGACGACAATAGAAACAAAGATAAATCTAATCACCTCCAAACGCCTGCGGAGGTTCTGAGTACCATGTAAATGGTTAAAGCACACCATATCCCCACAAATCCATTAGTTTTTGACAGAACAAACAGCGATCCAATGCTTACTATGGACACCACAACCTGCGTACAAAGTTGTAAGATTAACAGAAGAAATTTGCTCTGTTTCATTTCATGTTTTACTATGTAAAATTTACCATAGAGTATGCAGAATAGGCAAAATCGGATGCTCCAAAGTTTACACCATCGAAAACGAATGCTAATGAGTTTATAGGCTGCGTAGCTGCTACAAACTGTTCATAAATGGATAAATTTTCACTGCTTTGAAAAGTGAATGAAGAAACTTGTGCAAATATTTGATGAGTGATGGATACCGGGATGCCTATGGCAATAACGTGAATGACACTCTTGTCCTTGGTGAATATTCCTGATCCGAATTCGAGCCCTAGTCCAACTAAAAGAGCGAGTCCTAGTCCTAGTACAAATCCCATCTGAAAAAACATGAGATTATCAGATAATTATCTCTTTCTTCACTATATAACCCGTGTTGATGGATGATGATGAACTCTACCTGTAATACTCTGACCGCTGCTGCTGTTGCCTTCTGATAATCTTTCTCAGCAAATGCGCAAGCAAGAATTGCCTACAAATTTGGGATGTGAGATTACAATCCTCTTGTTATAAAGATTGGTGTGCTGGTTGTGCTGATGCCTATGGAATTGGTTTGATATGACTGACCTGTCCAGCCACAGCTAGGCCATCAGCAAGAAGTGAAGAAGTCATCCAGACCTGCAGGCATATTTGAAACGCAGCCATAGATGTAGCACCAAGTCTTGCAGCCATTGATGCTGCTAAAGTCACACAAATTGTCACAGCAATGACTCTTGCCAGTAAAAGAAAACCTGTAAACGTGGAAATGTTCCGCCAAGAAATATGGAACACGATGTGAATATCATATCAGACATGAAAAAATTATGGATAGAGCTACATTTCGTGTCAGTATTATATATCAGAGTAGTGACCAATATCGATCCTCAAATTCGCCAAACATTCATTTTTCCTGCTTTCCAAAGTTTGTTCTATCAGTTTTGTTTCATGGATTCGTCGCCATCTCCTATGATTTTGGAGAAACAGACAGCGAGCCAAGTACTTACCATTCTTGAGGAATCTGCTCAATTGC
The DNA here is from genome assembly GCA_001598015.1 of Dorcoceras hygrometricum. Taxonomy (NCBI): domain Eukaryota; kingdom Viridiplantae; phylum Streptophyta; class Magnoliopsida; order Lamiales; family Gesneriaceae; genus Dorcoceras; species Dorcoceras hygrometricum. The sequence goes on from KQ995303.1 coordinate 263,632, forward strand.
AAATCCTTCAGACTTGGAGGCAGCAGATCCACTTGTCTCATTAATTTGAACAAGAGTATGAAGGAGATTAAGTACCTGAAATTGATTTGAATTGAATGGTTATTCCAAATTTTGGTATACAAACTATTTGGTATTGTATGACTATGTATACCATGAAATGTTTTTTGTCCACCGAGCGGATCAACACGTGCAACATATCTCAGGATAGATACTAAAATATGTATAGCGAACTTACTGCGAAAGAACATGAGCAATGGCTGCACCAGTAACACCGAGCCGACAAGCAAATATAAGTATGGGGTCCAAAATTATATTTGCTAAATCTCCGGCAGCTGTTTATAGTCATAAAGTTCAAACGCAATTTATTTAACACAAGTGCATTATTGAAAAAAGAGTGAGAAAAAGATAGACGGAGATCGCAATTCTACCAACTAAAGTAATTAGCGTAGGCCGGCTTAAATATCTTGATTTCACTTTAAAACATACAAAAGAGGAAGTCTTACAGATGGCATAGAGAGGAGTTTTAGTGTCCTTCATACCCCGAAAGACTCCTTGCATGGCTAAAGAGAGGAGAACCGCTGGTGCCCCAAGTGATCTTATTGTTAAATACTTGTGCGCAGGGGCTAGCATAGGAGATCCCTGGAAATTATATATATATATTGAAATAAAGTGTTACGTTTCCTTTAAGGTGAAATGTACTAATAAAATAGGTAGCAGCGTATTGTTTTTCGAACATTAGTCTCTTGCATACTCACAGATTTGACTCCCATAACATTTAAAAATGGTTCGGACAAACAGATAAGGAATATGGTCTGAAGAAGTCCAAGCATGGCGCCAAGGACTAGTGCAGTCGATGCAGAAGGGATGTGCCTTCGTCCGAGTTTCGTTTTCCCTTTATTCGAACCGATGCTAGGGTCATCAACGGACTTACATGTCGTCATAACGAAATCTGTCCAAAGGGAAAAATATTAGCTAAAATAGTTGTTCCATTCTAGAGTCAAGTCCTAAGTTGAAGTTAAACAAGCACCTAGACGAGGATCTAGAAATGTATACCCCTTTCCAGGTCTGGATGATCAAGAGTACTTCCATCCACCTCGTTGTTTTCCAATATATGAGTGTTGTCCGGTGGCAAGTTCATCTTCGAATGCTCATCGCAACCGTTAGTAGAACCCCTTTCCAGGTCCTTCCCCTTTCCTTCCTGTATATCAGTGATTTTTTGAACGGTGTCTTCCTCAGCCACGAAAGAGGTGGTGATACTAACAAGTGGGAATATGGTAATCTTGGAAGCTTGATTGAATATAGCTATTGAAACTCCCACAGCAGCTACTTCCACCGGACCTGAAAGTATATCCCCAATCATTTTTTTACCCCTAACTAGCTTAGAGTAGAGGTGGATTAAACCGCTACACAGCCAGCCAGATCGACCGCATCATGATATATATTAGGTGGGTTGAGTTGATAATACGAGCCACCCGGTCCGGCCCTAGTCCACTAATTCTCTCAGCTTAAGCTATTTTTAAAGAAAGGAAGGAAGAAAACGGTCCTCCTGTGCATAATCAAAGAGATGCTTCCATGCTATTAAGAATTGCTACAAATTCTTGAATAAACATTTCTCTCTCCAACTAGCATGAAAATTTAAAAATATTTTATAAAAAAGACAAACGAAGCCCCACAAATCCACTAAACCATAGCTGAATATGTCCCCTCCTTTCTATTTTTTAAAATATATATAAAACGGCACTGGAAAGTCGACAATAACGTCACCTAAATGACCAATAAACGCAGTATCGATCAATGATGCAATGGGATCCGCAGCTAATGCTAGTGCAGCAGGGAGTGCAATGCGTAAAATCTCCATTCCAATATCATCTCGTTTGAAGACAAACCTGAAATTCGGACATCGATCAACAATATATAAATATTTAGGATGAAAAAGTTTCGACATTTAGCCATAAAACTTCACTTGGCATCTTTGAAGAGAACCGAAATGGGCAATTTCCAGTTTCCCCCCGATGCTGGAAGCTGCATGTGATCAGCTTCTTCACCCATGAGTTGCGGAGATTCCTAAGCAAGGGTTCCAGGAGTCTCCACTGTTTAAAACAACTAATGTACAATGTTATATATGACCTCAAAAACATCGAAATTTGTCGTGGAAGATATTTTGCATGCATGACGCGTTAACCGAGACGTGTACTAGCCGTACGTATCTACTGATCGTATCACATCAGAGAAGAAGAATTTCTGTTGTATAAAAGAAAAAGGTTCATTCAAATTTCAAATTTTTCTATATTTTACTTCATTTAATTGTGTCCAACTTATATCGAATGAGCTCTTGAGAAAATTTTTGTATTTCTGTTTTCCTCTGAATAATTTAAACTGGACGCAAATTATCCTATCCAACTCAAGGGCATATATAAGATGCTGGAATTGAAAAAAATAATCCGAAAATGTGTCCTATTTTTATTGAAAATCCGATTAATAAGAGTTTGCATACACCACTCAATTTAATAATAAGTAGCACTAAACTGAATCAGTTAAGTCGAAGTACAAAAATTTGGTCAAAAGTAAAGGAAAACGATATATCATGCGTAGAATGTTACATATATGTATTGATGGTTGCACAATGATTATTAAACTTTAAAAAAGCATCCCAGATTTTTGAAAAGAAATATTTGAGTTAAAGTATGAATCTATACACATCAATACTTTAATAATAAACCCATCACTAGCCGTATTATTAATTGTATTTAATGCTCCATAAAGCGTCTCCCTTGTAATCTCATATTAATGTTATTATCACAGTAATCTGATCTATGATATGACATTTGCTACCATACAATAATATTTTTAATAAAGAAAAAAACTTGTACTCGCTTTCAGATAACAAAATTGTCGCATGATTTTAAGATTGATCTCTAGCTCGATCCGACTCTTGAAAAACTATTATATTTCAGGTCGAAATATTACTTTAATTTCATCATCCACCAATATGAATCGGGACAACTTGTCTTGAAAATAAAGATGGACAAGACCATTTGAAATAAGACATAATCATAAAAATAGAAGATGCATGTAAGATCGATCTTAACGTATAAGAATCTTGGCGAGTTCATTTTCCTCGAAAAAACCAACTTGTTTATATTATCCTCCCAACATAACGTCCCCCCAAGAAAGAAAATTTTTCACTATGATCTTATAATTATTTTGACTCTTCCTGCTACTAGATATGTTTTTTTCAGGGGAAGATATATTTTGACATGTATATTATTACCGGACAAAACAAATAACAAAACCCTCACTTACAGTCATTCTGAATGCGTGAATGACGAACAAATCCGCTGGCTGATAGTTATTTCCCTCAAGAAATAGAGGAAACAAAGTGAATATTTTGATATGATATAAAGTCTCTTTTCTTATTCAGACTGCATCTCCAGGACAAAATCGTATATTAGAGGACAAGATTCATAAAAAAAGCAAAGGCTTCACAAGTTCAGATAAACGATGATAAATTAATAAAATAAAGTTTGAACTTGGAATTTGGAACGTTCTGTGATATGTTCCAATATGCAAAGTTATCAACACCAATATTCATGACTTTCAGCTTATATCTCACTTATACGACTAGTTTCGACAGGGAATTTCCTTGCAAAATGAAAAACAGTTAAGTTACTCACAGATGTACGTAGCAGCTTGCAAGATCACTGCACTTGCAAAATCTAGAAAACAAACTCCGAATCCTGCTGATAAGAGAGAACCCAATAGTTGAAACATATTTATAATCATCAGAAGATTAAACGAGAGAGAAACAGTACATAGTAAATGCATGCCTCTAGTAGCTAGCAAGTTCATCTACATTAAATCTTAATCAATTTCTCTACAAAAAGAAGCACATTTTCCCTACCAACATTATGATTCAGGTTCTCGAAAATCAACCAACTGATGACAGAATTTGAAAGTGGTATTTGTGGCGTTAATCAATATCGTATTAGAGTAACAACAATGGGAAACTAATTCAAATCAAGGGGTAGGCATACTAAATAACTAGTTAAATACGTACTAACCTTGTCTTAATTAGTCCAATGAAATATGGATCTTTTCTCTCTCTCTCTCTCTCTCTGTCTCTCTCAATTTGAAGCACCAATTCTCAACTTCCAATCAGCCCTTATATAAGTGCCATTTCTTTCTAAACTTTGAGATCTGATTATAACAATCTGAAAATGAAATTTGACCTTGAGTCAAGTTTTAAACTTTTGAAAGCACATATAAATTCTAGCGAGGACCATGAATTTGAATCGGAAGTCATATTTTTATATAAATCTCGGCTCGTTTTCTCCTTCGTCACATGACGAATTTTTTCTTTTTTAATGATTTATACGCTACTAAAGAAGACAATTGGGTGGACAAAATATATAGAATTGTGGAATTCCACCAATGGAACGTCGGACAAATGAGATATAATTTCGTTATTCTTAGTGGCCCAAATTTTTGATTTGTTAAACAACTTTTGCGTTTATGGGGCACGTCGGATTTGCAACACTTCACGCCCCGATTCCGTACCTAATTACTTTTAGCGTGATGACAATATTACTTACTAATGACTAATGGTTAATCAATTTCCTATTAATTATTTATTTCGTAAAATTAAGAAATTATTAGTACAAAGTCCATATGTTTATGTCATCCATAATTTGCCAAAAACGAAAATTTTTAAATTGGTTTATTGCATGCACGATTTATTTTTTACTTCCCATATATTCTTTTAGTTGATGTCAAAGTAAAATATTCCTTGCTGCTTAGTTTTTCTTTTAGCCCCTACAATTTAATATCTGTTGTGCGTGTGGCATCCACAAGCCAAAATTTTTAAAGTTTATCTCAATTACATCTTGCTTTTCATCCACAAACTTCAAAGTGACATTTGGGGACACCCCACTTGATGCAAAAATATAGAAAAAACAATTGTTCCCTTTCACATATCATGGAGTTACAGTGCATGTGCTGTTAAACTTTTGGGTCCTATGTTTCTTGTCATATGAGTTATTTATAAGCATCAAACATAGAGCTTCACGGTGAAATTTTGGTTCGAAAAGTCCCCAAACCACCAAGAATTTAGAAGCGAAACTCAGTTTTATAGTGATAGGCAAGGCATTTCCAGACTCGAGCAGATCTTGCATGTTTCTTCCACCACCATACATAGCCTTATTTGTAGTTCCAAAGTATAACTCGAAACTTGTCAAACCATCACTACCAGCATACAGGTCTCCACCCTAAATTGACACCAAAAAAAAATTAAGGTGAAAATAAGTGACATTTATTAGTACTTAGAAGGGTTTGAATTGGAAGGCTATCAGAATTGAGAACATTATAAGTTTTTTTTTTCTAATATGTCAGATGCCAGCATAAATTATCTTATTGATCTTTTCAATGTCAAGTCACTACTTTAGATAAAAATATTAAATTTACCTTGAGGTAAAAACAATATTATTGTTCTATATAAATGGACTTACTTGTGAGGTTGCAAAAGGTAAATGGCCAAAAAGCATTGATGTAATTGGAGAATGGATGTGAAGGCCGAAAAGCTTAGACTTATTTTCTATAGTTAATTCCATCGATGCGTTGCAGGTTAGTATTTTGGTTGTGACGCCGGTCGCATCCACTCCTTCACCTAATTTGAACTGGTGTATCCCACCCATCTGCAAATTAAAGTATGAAACTTATTTAAAGAAATTAATTGTCACTAGAGTAAACCTTTCTGGGAATTTGACAAACAATTTATGAAGTTAATTGGTTTTAAGTTATAATATCTTGTTAGCTTAACTATATGCATGCATGATCAGTCTGTGTTATTACAAATATAATGTTCATTTCATTTAAGTGATTATCCAAAAGATTAGTTACTTAATGATCTCTCCAACACACTATTTAGTGAAAAATAAAAGCATGATTAATTAAAACTCAAACATAAAATTTATAGGGAATCAAGTATGAGTATGTCTATATATATGTGTGTGTCTGTATGGGAGTGAGTGAGTGGGAGAGAGATCGAATATTGAGCTTTAATTTAAGTGGTAATCCAGTAATCTGTAAATGCGTACTCCATTTGTGGCGTACAACTGACTTATTATGATCAGTATAAATCTTTCTTTAACAATGTTTCAACTCTGGTTTTGTTTTTTTTTTTTTGTCCAACTTGCACTTAGTTAATGAACATAGAACAGGAACAGTCCCACATTAAAAAGAAAATCTATTATTAAAAATAGGGCAAATACGTTTTTTTTATCCAATAATTTTTCCACTTTTTGAGTTTAGTTTACCTAACTTTTCATTTTGTCTCTTCTTTTCATTTTACACGACTCTCGTCTATTAATTTTTCAATCGTCGATCTCGATCCTTTATATTTTCCTTTTTGTAGTCTTCTTCCAGTATTTTTCCTTTTTTTTTTGGCTATTTTTGTAAGACGAAAATGTACTAAAGATATTAATTAATAGACCAAAATAGCCAAAGATCATCATATAGTGGATCGAGACCAATATTATAAGGGAAAATGGATTGGAACAAAAATTTAACGAATAGTGACCAATATTAAAGAGTGGTCTCGCTGAATTTACAAAATGACAAAAACATCTCATAAGATTTTATTTTTATGAAAGAACTTATAAGATATCCTGGATATTATAAGATGTCTAGAAGAATGTATGTTTGTAGTGCTGTTAAAATAAATCACTAAAATAATTTTTTTTTCTTTGTTTGAAATTAAAATTATTTTAAAAAATTTTCTAAGTTTATTTACGCTAATCAAAGACCCACAGTTATTATATTTAATTATTGTATAATTTCTTTGCACTCACTTGATTTTATTTGTATTTCGTTGTTTTATCTAAACGTTGTTACAGTTTGGTTTTGAATTAAAATATATAAATATAAGTAAAGTCTTAACACCTATAAAATATTTAATATCCATTGTCACTAGTTCATCAAACTTACAACTCGGTTTATAAAGTAGAGCGAGTTAGGCTGTGTTTGGTAGCATTATTATACACGATTATCAAACCAATCATATCATATCTATAGTACCAAACAGTGATTTACTTATTCCACATCAATAAATCAATAATAATTTTAACACATATCAATCAAATCAATATTATTACATATTAATCAAATCATCAATTAAAATTACAATATTATCCTTTATATATTTATTTTATATTAATTTATTATTTAAAAAATATAGATATATTACTTCAATTTTATCTCAAATCTAATCGATCAAAATATGGATTACGATAAATTGACACAAAATCCATATTTAAAAAATTTATTTTAAAAACAAGAGGACCATCTTGCTTCCCAGTTTCAGTCCTATAGTTGTGGCCCAATACGTACATCGAGCCCTCTCAGTTCATACTGGGCTACTGGCTCTCACTTTTGGGCCTAATTATACTGGGTCCCATTTTTACACCAAGGTCCTCAATATTGAGGTTTGTGTTAGAATTTGTGCACAAGGTTAGAAGCATTGTGCACAATTGACTTTCATTTAATATTTATACGATTATATTTCTTTCCCGAAATATCGACCTCATTTGATTTCCTTGTGGGGAGACTTTCCAGGGAGATTGTAAAAAGAATTTAATATATCTTGTTCTAAAAATATTCTTTTCGAGGGCGTCAAACTTATTTGTATAACATCATATCAGTATTATAAGCTCTTGATATTTTCTAAAAAAAAAATTATAATTGCCAGAAAATAAAAATTTACAGTATTAAGACTCATTTCTGACATAATTAATTTTCATACTTCATAGTGCTTTGTTATATTATGAATCTTAGATCTATCATTGGAGTAGTACGCTAAAGTTGACATCAACTGAACCGGACACTTAAACCGAACAATGGACACTATATTTTGCTATAAAAAGTTCAGAAAATGAAGAAGAAATAGTATAATGTGCATATGAATATACCTTCACGAACACTTGAGGTGTTGGTGGCTTAGCAGCAAGACAGAAAACGATCAACGCAATCATCAAACTCACAAGAAACCTCCAAGCCAACTGCATAAAAATCCACCACCAAGAATCCGAATAACTCAATGACAAATATCTCTGCCACCCTTGTTCCGTCCGATCACCGGAAAACTCATCATCATCATCGTCATTATCGTGGAACCCGTTTTTCAACACTAACGGACCAAGGAATTTATTGGTTTGATCGCTAGAAATCTTATTTTTCTCATGCAAAAACGAGTGGTTGGATCCACGAGACGAGGAGTAACTCGGGTTGATGTTGATCAACAAGTTGTGATGATCAGGTTGAAGTGGAGATTGGCGATCAACGACGTACGTAAATGGTTCGTCGTTGTTATTGTTGTTGGTGTTGCTATGGGAAACATTTGACGGGCTTTGTACAAAGTAGAGGGCGTAATGGTAGGATCGGAATAATGCTTCATCTTCCAATGAATCCGTTCTGTAATTAGCCATTGTAGGAGAGAGCTAGCATGACCAATACGAGTGTGTGATATATATATATATATATATATATATGGCACCATTAATTATATGTGCCAAATAATTAATCTAATATTAACATACTTTAGATAAACATTTCAATAAAAAAAAATGGTTTTTTGCTTTCGTCTCCCATATTTTTTAAAGAATTTGATGTTTATTTTCTCTTATAAAGTTTGAATTTGATAAGAGAGATAAGTGCCATATAGAATAAATTCCATAAAATCCCTAAAAAGTAATCTTTTACTGTTTTTTTTTTAGAAAAAAAAAGGTGGAACTTGGAAGAGGGGAAGACAGCTTGTCCGAGAATAAAGGTAAAGAAATTAAAATTATAACCACAGTTAGATAATGTTTATGGTGAGCTTTACACCAAATTAATTAACGATCTCCTTTTATGTGGCCAAGAGTAATCATACCAAGGTAAGCACGCTTTCAGATTGCTATCCATTTCCCTTGTTTTTTATTGCGTAATTGGCTATAAATTCAGTTTTTTAATTCTTACAAATTAGCCACTCCGACATTTAATCCTTCGACCATTAATTATGTTTAATTGGTTAAAGCCCACATAAAAAATTTTGGCTTTAAAAACTAATATGCGGAATACACGAAAGGTTACTTCCATGATTATTCAGCATGATTCCATTTGGTTTAACATTAAAGAAAATACACAACAATTTTATTTCATCATCGCTTAGAGCTCCAAAATTAAAAGTAAATGTTAAGCATGGATATAGTAATTATTATTATCTGGAAGGGATTGAATAAATTCCATGGAAACTTTTGTGTTTTAAAATATTTTTCACAGTTGCGTTAACAACTGAAACTGTAACTCAATCTAATTTGTTCTCTTGAGAAATATAAGATATATGTGGAAAGATCTCAATCGAACAGTGAACTGTGTATGCAAATGCATGCTGAAATTTAAATTAGATTGCAAGACGTAGGGATGGCATCGGGGTGAGCGGGGTCGGTTTTGCTATTATCATCCTCGCCCTCAATATATATTTATCGGGGCGGGTTCGAGGATGGGGGTACTATTATCATCCCCATCCCCATTTGATCCGGGGATTTCAAAAAATCCCCATGCCTTTCCCGTTTCGGATTTTTCCTACGGGTCCCCAAACCCGCGGGGAAAATTGTCATACTAGCAAGTAGAGATTTGTTCTTGGAAGTTCAAAGCAACGTTTCTATGTCTCATCTTTTTCAAACCAAGGAAGGATTCTACTAGAAGATCTGAAAGAATACTGAGTATCATAATCCAGTCAGTCAGGTCGCAACCAAACTGAACTTCTACTCTCACAAATTACTCCAGCTCGCAAACTGTGTACAATAGATTTTTCTACGGCTTTTGTAAATATAAGAATGGATAACACAAAGCCTAAACATCCAGTAACGAGCTGAAATCTTGTTACAATTGATAAAAAGAATAGTTTTGGTTTTCTATTTAATATCAGCTCGCAATCTGTTTTCTCAGTATGGCATCGTGTGTCTTCTCATGAGAGCTATTCTATTTATACTATTTGGATCCAAAGATAGTAAATGTTACACATTGGATGGATCCTGAGTTGTTGTCTGAAGCTCAATAAATGCGCCTTTAATTCTTGTACTGTACATATACTGTTCATTAAATGATTTTCCGTCTTTTGTTCAAAACGACAACTCTGATACGATGTAGCTCTTGGACTTTCCTGAATTTAGCCGAAAGTGTCCCAACGACTATAAATAAATCCTCAGAAGTCAACACATCAAATCATGCTACAATCGGAATGATTTGACAAGTAATATGTAGCGTACTGAAATGTTGAACTAAACTTCTACTATGTTCGGATTTGCCCTGAGCTGAACTGTCTTGAGTTAATGTACTCTAAGCTGATCTGCTCTAAACTGATATGCTCTTCTAAATTGTTCTACTCTTGAACTGATATGATCCTCTAAGTTATTTTACTCTTGAACTAATCTGATCCAACTAATACTACTGAGTTGTCGTTACTCAGCTTAACCATAATCTGATCTGAACAAAAAACATTATAAGCTCTGGCCTGATTTGTTCATTTATCCTCCGAACTGATTTTATCTTAGATTATTTTTGTTTTCACCAAAAACTTAGAATATTCAACATTTGTATTAAGAATAGTGGCTTCGAACATTACTTTATTTGATTTATATTCCGTAATTCAGCAGTTTTAATGAAATCACAGCAAAGATTATATTTATTTCGTAGATTTGACGGTAGACGGTGGATTGGGATATAAGACTTGCACAATAATATCATCATGAAAGGCAATATTGGACAACGTAGATAAATAATGAAATATAGGTAGCCTTTGCTTTTGCTTTTACTTTTGCTTTTGTATAAAGACATAATGAGGTCCTTTCGTTGCACAAATATGTATGGCAATGCTCAAGTATCATTCCCCTGATAATATAGTATTAATAATTCTATCATATCTCATGTTAGACTGTAATGTTATTTATATCATATCAATCAAATCATTACATATTTATTCATATCAACCAAGCATATTACTCTTATCACATATTTTCAATCCAACAATCCTTTTATAATCACATAATTTATTATTAATCATATCCTATTATATCTCATCCAACGAGACAAACGGTATCTAATAGACAATTCAAAGTGTTGAAATCTGGCACTTCTACATGTTTGTGGTCAATCTTGATAACAGAAAGATTGAATTACCTGAGAGATTTGTTTACCATTATGCATTGAATATATGGTATTTTCTTATTCAAAGCACAATATTTATACTTGTCAAATATATAGTGTACCTCCGTCCTCCATATCCAGATGTAACACAGAAAAAATTTCGAGAAAAATTCCTAGATCAAAATTTGTGGACGAGATCGAAGTCCCAGAAGATTTGCCTCCAACCTGGGACTGAAAATGCTTCTATATAAGAAATATATAGGAAACAGTTTAATTCTTAAAATCTTTGACATTTTCACTACTTAGATTCTAATTTTTCAAGAAATAAAATTCATCTTGTAACTATGAGAGTGTATATGACATTAAATATAGTAAGAAAATAGTACTCGCATCATCGAAACTAATCTAGCCAGCATGGGTACAATGATTTTATTTATCCAAAAAAAAATAGATCTCATAATAGTGAATTATTATTGTTCTCAATTATATCCAAAATGACGTTAGCTTTAAATTTTTACTAAATCTCCTAACAAAACGAAACAAGATTTACTTAGTCACTATTAAGAATTATTTTAAATAATTGTCAGTAATAATTAAATAATACGTATGTAATAATCTATCTATCCACTATTATATATTAATAAGAGGGAGAGAAGAATAATAACCGTTTCTGGTGTTATTTTTTGTAATATTCAAAAAATATCCTTCATGTGGTTTCTAACTTTGATTGACTATTTTCTATTTATGGCATAACCTATGCTACATTCTCTTTTTTTATGTATATAAAAACATTATATTTAAAAAGTTATTCGCATCATATTTATTTTTATAAGTTTGTGACGCACACTGCGTTTGCTGGACTTGTACATTGCCCATGGACAGTGTTTTGGGCTCTATTTTTTTTGTTTTGTTTTTTAACTCGAACCCACTGCGCAGCCGAGTTTAGCCGTCCACCGCGTGTCCCGCCAGGCCGCCACCCTCCTGCCATATATATATATATATATTTATGTGTGCATATATATACAAATCCGATATCCTACATACCTAATTTTCTCACCTCATTCCCCAACTACCACGTTGCACCATGCGATTGGTCGGAATTTAAAAAAATTGTTGAAGTTAAAATGTTGGTCCAATCACATGGTGAAACGTGGCAGTCGGGAAAGGAGGTGAGGAAGTTGGTTGTATAGGATATCATGTCCGCATATATATATATATATTATATTCGTGCATATATTTGTAGATGTATCTATACGAGGATGTTGTCGATAGGTGAGGAGCATATTATCCACCATGTACACATGTATACTATATGGTGGAGTCCCACATATGCAACTGGATGTAAGTGAGTAGGATTTATGTCTATATATTATTTACACATATATAATTTAGAATTAAAGAGGTTTATATAGTGCATATAATACTATATTATACATCCAAATACCAAGAAGCAGAAAAGAAAAGGAATAGTTGGTAAATGATTCTACGCTAGTGTCATTTTTATTTGGTATTTTATATTTGAAAAGTTGAATGCAGTACTTTTGAATTAGGATGCCACCCGTACCATACATGATATATAATTTGATTAAGTTTGAAAATTGAAATAATAATTAAAATAAAAATGAACTAAATTAACTATGGGCTTAGAGTTAGAAATAAAAAATAAATTATAGGATCGAGCGCTTGTCGCTTATTAGAAATCAAGATCCGGATCAGATCGCTCTGATGCAGCTTGATAGGATCGAAATAACGATTTTAGAGTTAAGAGAGTGGTTGAATAAACTCTCGTTGCAAATTTTTATTTTAAAACAGCTTTGAATCAACTCTGTGAGAAGCTGATTCCTGTGAGAAGCTGATTCATGCACTCAATTCAATCTACTTTTCTTGTGAAATAGTTAAATATGCGGAAATATCACAATCAAGCAGTGAACTAAAATAGTATGTGTGTAAGCTGAAATGATAAGCATCTAAGAGCATCGAGTTTTTTTTCTGAAAGTTCAAAACAATGGTTCTACGTCTTATTTTCTTCCAGACTGGAAGGATATTCACTAGACTTTGATCTAGAATAAAATGTATACTAATCCACTTAGTCAGGCAACATCCGATCTGAACTTCTGGTATCACTTGACAGACAGCACACACGCTGTAAAAACTCTAATTTAGCTCGTAGGCTGTGAATAAGATTTGGATAAAGTCTTTTTATAATATAATCTGTTTTTACACAAATCCAATAGTATTCAGCTTAGCTATATATTTTTACAGAAGATTCAAAGATGAAAACAAAGAATGACAATCTTCTGAAAGTGTCATACTTAGCATCTGCACTTGATTCAAACGGTAAAAAATGAATCCGGTAGGCACAATTTTGAATCCACGTCCAAACATTGAGCATTTATTGGTCATCCTTTGATCCTTACTGCTTCATTAAATGTTTTCCCGAAGTAGCAATTATTGATTTCGTCTGGACTCTGACACTCCTGATATTATGCTGAAAGCATACCTGCTACATCTCATTTGTAAAGTCATTGCTTCAAAGACTGCACTATACACTTCTTCTCCTGATCTGATCTGAACCTGATCTGATTTGCGAAGCTCCATCTACTATTGAATCACTTCGAAGCTCCGCTTTGATCTGATCTGCCAAGGCTTGAAGACACGTAACTGAACCTGCTATGATCTGTATCAATCTGTTTACGAAGCTCCACCCAACTCTGATATGATTGCCCTTATGATCTGGTCCACAAGCTAAGTTGTTCTTATTTAGTGTGATCTGATCTGAACTAGGTTAGAGGCTAAGTTGACTTTACTTAGTCCGACCTTGTTTGTTGCGTTACCTATGCCTGAATTGATCCATTAGCTAAACTGAATTCTGTCTTCACCAAAACTCATAAAATATTCAACATTGTTTTACCAAAAGTTATAGTTGGTATTAACGATACAACTACAATATTTTAAACAGTATAATAACTCAAGCGACACGATTCTACCTAGCATGGACAATTATTGCACTTCAACAATAATAATTGCAGGTTCTAAAAAGTTTCTTTAAATTCAATGTTTTTTATTAAAATTTTCAGGTTATCACTATCATAAATAAAAAATTTAGACCCATGAGACTCGTGCAAATCAAAATTATAGTGACACTCCTTTGAATTCACTGATTTGATCATATTTAATTTGAAGTTTAAAAAGAACATTCTGTCAACTAATCCGCAATTTCTTTCTATTCTTCTCCTAAAGTAAATACTCTGAAAATTGAGTTATTTTTAACTTGATATATAATATAAAAAACATAAATGTATGTTGATTTTTATTATATTATAATAAAAATATTACTTTTGACATACAAAATAATAATTTTCAATAAATCGAGACAATTGGGAGGAAAATTTGACCAAACTCATATTTATGATTAAAAATAATATTTTAATATAAAAATAATATTTTTCATGGGTGGATCCATCTCGCGAAATATGAGAGGTGATATGGTCTCCTACAAGTTGTTGTGAAAATTTATTTATAACTTCTTTATCCTGGAAAATACATTTAGGATTGAAATTTCTACTATTTCCATATGCAAATAGCTCCACTTTGGATCAATCGGAGTTTGAGGTCTCGTTACATATTTTAAGGGTTAACATTTTTAATAATATTAAATAGATAAAACATTATTTTTTATTTTGCCTAAAGTGAACTTTATTTTTTTACAGGTTTATATGTTTTATATACCAGATTAATCCCCAATACCATCTGTGGCCACCACCATCGATGGAATTAAAATTATGTTGGGACCAATTAATAATTTATAATTCAACTAAAGTTTCAAGGTAATCAAATGTAAAGTTTTAATTTAAATCGAACTTTATATAGTATGAGTGAATCTCAGTGATAGTTTTATCGATAACATAAATATTACCAAATGAACAACTTTTAATACAAATTAAATGTTCAAGATAGTCATATTTGAATTTTAATTTGAATAAAAATTTATATAATTTGAATTAAATATCAATGACAATTTTATTGATAATATTAATATTAATTTTAATGTAACTCGTAATAGTAGTCACAAATATATGATGTTGTTGATAAAAGTGGGAACACAAATGATGAGACATTTATTGCTGTGTTAATTTTTTTATTAGTAATTACAATTAATATTAATAACATATACAAATTTGATATGATGGGCACCCAACATGGGTATCAGACTGTCGTGACAGCACCAGGACATGACAGACTGACGTGGCAGCACCAGAAAGTGACACGTCATTAGTTGTATAATTATGTTAGTATTCATTGATTGTACATTTCTATTTATAGACACTGTATTTAGCCGGTAAATTATGAAGCACAAAACTCATCTTTTATATATATAATTTTCAAAGATGTAGAGAGTCTACATGTTTTAGTTGTCAGATAGTCGTTTTGGTTAATTATGAATATGTTTATTCTTTTATGTATTTGTTTAGAATTAGGTTATAAAAATAATTCTATTATATGTTCAAGTTCGATTTTATTATTTAAGGAGTTTGAATCAAACTCCAATTGGAATTATGATAAAAGCTCGAATGGAGCTCGACCCTTTAATATATGCTTAATGAGTCGAGTTCGAGCCCGATACTGTTCGGATCTAATCAGATCAGTTACATTCTTAATATTAGGATCAAATGTTTATCACTAGACCAAACACTATAGCTATTAGTCAAAGTACAACTTTATTTCTCTATAATGTGGCAATGTAAAATGTACATATTGTGTACGTTAGGGTCAAAATGTTAGGCTCATGAGTCCGAGGAGGGTGCATGAATAACTAAATAACTGCTGGTGTTGTCTCATTTTCTTTAGAGACCAGCCTTACCCTTTCTCCTACCACCATTCCTATCCTCAGCAAAGATAGTATTACTCGTTATGATCTGACATCACTTTTATAGTCCACTTGGCCAATCAGATCAAGCAGAACAACGTCATCAGCTTGGCATACGAGAGTTTCACATGAGATCACTCATCCATACTTCTCTCATTCATACATGCATAACTCAACACGTAGTCATATAAAATTATATATTGGATATATCTATTTATGTATCACGTGGGGTACTCCACATGGATAATATAATTATCTCCATTCGAAACATAGGCTTGCCATCAATTTCATGTGTCTTTCGAATATAAGCATATCACATAAAATTAAATCATATGCACTTTTACAGGTTAAAAAAAATTAGCACAGAAAAATCATAAACTTTATTGGTCATACCCGCATGAATACATATATACAAAAATTTATATGCAATATATATATTATATATATATATATGTAACACAAATATAAATATTTTATAAACTCACATCGACGTAAAATATTTAATGAAATTATTTATGTTGTTTCATTATAATAATTTTTATTTTATAGTTTATTTTTCATATATAAAATCTTTGAATATTATCAAAAATTCTATATACGTTTAACAAATTTATGAATATAAATTCATTGGAGTATGGAAATCCGTTACAATTCCGCTTAGAGTCAGTAATGATCTGCCAAATTATAAAATGTAATTAATTAAAAAGATTTATTAAATCTTCATGATGAATATATCCTAAAAACCTATAAAATATGACCAAGTTGTGTGTATATATATATATATATATATATATATATATGATGCCCCCCATTAGTAGCTCGGAACCCGAGGACTAAGCACCAACTCTACCTACGTCATCAAGGGCGAAAGCAATCAAGAAGCGCGCGAAGAGCTCGGACGTCGGGACTGACGTCGAGGCCTCTCCCGAAGACCTCAACCCGATGTGTTAAAGTATTTCCGCAAAAGACGGAGAACGTGGGTCGTGTTATGCGGAAGACGTGCGCACGATCTCACCCACGTCTCAACAGAACGTGCCCACGAGATGATCCATCTGCCTAGCCCCTCTATAAATACCCCCCAGGTTTGCTCTTTGACTCACTCTCTACCGTATACTTTTGCACACAGCATATCTTCTCGTTTTATTCTCGTACACGGCTGACTTAAGCATCGGAGGGGCTCCGCCGGACACATCTCCGGCGCCCTTTGACAAGTGTTCGTTGCTTGCAGGAATACCCACGTGTTCTCCAATTCCCGACGCCCGACGTTCCC